>JWJB01010110.1:0-31174 GCA_000812895.1 Rutstroemia sydowiana | reverse complement strand
GGCAATAAATTATTTCGTGAATGAACCACTGCCAAATTACCAATGGATTTCAACAAGTTAAATCTTCCATCAAATCAACTGATTAGGAATTTAGACGGGGTCCTATCATCATCCATGGGATCAAATTCATGGAATACATCATGCAATACTCCGACGAAGTTACGAACCGTAGGAATCGATCCATCGTCCGCCAAAAAGTCTTACTGTAATCACCCCACTCGGACCCTTTACGATGCAAGGAAGGAAGCCATTCTTTCCCCTCCAGATCATATCATACATATCATACCATTGATTTCGCTCGGTTCGCTGGGCCCTCCTTTTTGTTTTCCGGAAAGCACTCAATTAAGGCTTCAGGGTATAGGAAAATACGAAGATACTATAGTCTGTTTACCATATCGTAATTTACTAGGGCTATTACAGTCCTGTAGGTCTGTGAGTCACTGTGTATAATGTAAAGGTGAATGAATGGGTGAATTGATCGTCGCGGGGCCATAGGCCGTGAACCATGGTATGGGTCTCAACCAACCTCGCTTTTCAATATCAAACGCGGCTTTTTTGGCGATCTGAGGATCCTGCCTTGTTCTGCCCCCCTTCCATTCATTAGGTACTGGATTATACTATAGAGAATTGTTCTATACAATACATACTGTTGAATGAGAGTGGGAAATGGGAATGGCTAGCAATCGTATGGCATTGTCTGTATTGTGTTATGTCTGCGTAATCCAAAAGTTCCCCATATTCCCATGTCCATGTCCATGTTCATGTTCATGTCCTATGGTGGATCCCTTTCCGCATTCAATTCATTTGTATGGCCATCAGTCCATCATAAACATCATTTTGATTGTTATGAATATCATGATAATCCAGAATCGGTTGAGCCTCCCCCTGAGCCCGTTAGAATGAGGGGCGACGGTACTTTCTAGAGTATTCCGAAACATCTTCTATTTGAACTTTGAATATTTCCGTAATATTGGTGAGGATATGATTATGACTAGGATATTTCGCACTTCTCCGAATACTATATTATGGTATGTGCTATACAGTATACTCCCATGCTTGCTATCAAACTTATCGATAGATGATGATCTACCTTCCTTCCGTACCCGTATGAAAGAATACCTCCTTTTTCTTTTCCTTCTATGGAATTCTGAGGCTTCTTTGTTTTAACTCTATCACTCTAGCGCTCTTATATTAGTTAGCTTGTTGAGTTTCTGGCAGTCTGCTAGGCAGCCTACACGAACATCGGAGATCACTGGTTCAGTATATGACTATTCTGTAAACGTAACCAGCTTTCAATATCGGGTGGGCAACACAATACGAATATCATGGGTATAATGATCCAGAAGGTCATGATTCTTACTTGTACATATGAGTATTAGCTGAACAGAGAAATACATTAATTGGTTACCGGTAAAGTATATACAGTATTTACAGTATAAAATCATGAATACGATACGATACGATTACGGTAGTATCGGCATTTGACACCCGTAGTAAGAGTAAGGATCATAAACTATAGTGCAAAAAAAAGAAGCCTCAGAATTCCATAGAAGGAAAAGAAAAAGGAGGTATTCTTTCATACGGGTACGGAAGGAAGGTAGATCATCATCTATCGATAAGTTTGATAGCAAGCATGGGAGTATACTGTATAGCACATACCATAATATAGTATTCGGAGAAGTGCGAAATATCCTAGTCATAATCATATCCTCACCAATATTACGGAAATATTCAAAGTTCAAATAGAAGATGTTTCGGAATACTCTAGAAAGTACCGTCGCCCCTCATTCTAACGGGCTCAGGGGGAGGCTCAACCGATTCTGGATTATCATGATATTCATAACAATCAAAATGATGTTTATGATGGACTGATGGCCATACAAATGAATTGAATGCGGAAAGGGATCCACCATAGGACATGAACATGAACATGGACATGGACATGGGAATATGGGGAACTTTTGGATTACGCAGACATAACACAATACAGACAATGCCATACGATTGCTAGCCATTCCCATTTCCCACTCTCATTCAACAGTATGTATTGTATAGAACAATTCTCTATAGTATAATCCAGTACCTAATGAATGGAAGGGGGGCAGAACAAGGCAGGATCCTCAGATCGCCAAAAAAGCCGCGTTTGATATTGAAAAGCGAGGTTGGTTGAGACCCATACCATGGTTCACGGCCTATGGCCCCGCGACGATCAATTCACCCATTCATTCACCTTTACATTATACACAGTGACTCACAGACCTACAGGACTGTAATAGCCCTAGTAAATTACGATATGGTAAACAGACTATAGTATCTTCGTATTTTCCTATACCCTGAAGCCTTAATTGAGTGCTTTCCGGAAAACAAAAAGGAGGGCCCAGCGAACCGAGCGAAATCAATGGTATGATATGTATGATATGATCTGGAGGGGAAAGAATGGCTTCCTTCCTTGCATCGTAAAGGGTCCGAGTGGGGTGATTACAGTAAGACTTTTTGGCGGACGATGGATCGATTCCTACGGTTCGTAACTTCGTCGGAGTATTGCATGATGTATTCCATGAATTTGATCCCATGGATGATGATAGGACCCCGTCTAAATTCCTAATCAGTTGATTTGATGGAAGATTTAACTTGTTGAAATCCATTGGTAATTTGGCAGTGGTTCATTCACGAAATAATTTATTGCCAGTTAAATGTTTGCTATTATTCTGAAATAGCACATACTCAACCATATGTATGCGTATTATATAGCATCCCTTGTCTTCACCTAGAGACGGAACCATATTGGGAATTATATTTACTACCTATGTATCGCAGCGCTCTCGAAATCCCATCATAGCCTTGTCTGGAGTGAGGCGAGATGGCGCCGTTGCCGATTCCAGGCAAGGAGAGCTTAGGAATGGGTTGAAAAAGGTCGGGTAAGGCATAAGCTAGGCTGTGATGGGCTGCTAGAACTGGCTGCACCAGGATGGGATCTTGAGAGCGTGCGGGTATGTTGTGGGGATTGAAACCATCTGAAGTATAATATTGTTCCTAAAATTCCAAGCGGAGAAATGATTCAAACTGCTACTAAAGAGGCGAAATGATTGTGGAACGATATTGTTGGTATATTGATTGGACAGCGTGGGAGAGGGAGGAGGCAGAAATGTTACATTTTCAAAGGGCAGGGCACTCTTTGAAGCCAATGCGACACATGTTGTCATATAGATTGCTATGTTTTTGATGAGATTTGAATCTTGATTGCTATGTAGCTAACGAACAGGCCAAACTCAATCACATGTACGATAGGATATCACAGGCACCATGTTATTCCTCCGAAAATCCATTCACCTAAGGCCGGGTTCCACCATCCTCTACCTCTGGCCATGGTCTGTATACCCTCCCAAACCCACGTAGCAATGGTTCCACGTCTACGCTTTCTTCAGGCCGCTCGAAAAATTTAGCTCCCAGTCTATCAAGAACCATGCACCTCTCTTCCATATTAAGTGTATTCCAAAGTTGTGCCATGTCTCGCCGTGCCCATTCCCATTTAGCATATTTCAAAACCCATACGCCTCCCTTCTCTGGCCAACCAAGAAGCAACACATCTATTTCATCGGGCCATAACATCCTAAGCCCCGGCCCACCCCTTGTGATCGTATCGTACTCCAAATAGTCTTCCCACCACTTTCCACCTATTTTTCGAAGCTTCATACAAAATTCATCTTCTTCTGTTGCGTTGTGTGAATCAGGCGTGAAATCGAAGCGATCGAGACCGAGATATGCGAGCTCGACGGGGTGCACATGTTCAGCGATTATGATGCCCCCAACGCTGGGCCAGCAGTGAACCTCATGCTGACTGAGCCCGCCCCCGCGACCGGAGACAGGGTCGAGGCGACCCAACCATCCTTCGTATTCGCCGAACCCTGGATCTTGAATATATTCTTGTTTGACATCGAAATGCTCAAATTCCTCGTCCCAATATAGAGACATCAGCTGACTAACTGTAAAGCCTAGATTGCAGAACATGAGATAACTTAAAAGATTTAAGTAAGTAATTCGCATTTTGGGTGGTCTAGAAAAGGTTGGAAAGGTTGAGAGACGGTAAATACTGTTTATTTGTAGATGGATATTCAAGATAGAACGATAGGTTGTAAATTCGGAGTCAAAGTCAGGATTTTTTTCGTTTAAACGTATATGCATGTGTGAATTTGTTTCTGATTATGGCCCTTTATCTGCGACCGCACCATGGTACTTAACTGCGGCCATCTAAATATATCAGAGGAGAACGCCGTACGTAGTAAGCTAGTCAGACTAGTCCTGATTGGGTAGTCCTCGTAGCTGGAGTACCAATAGGAATAATCAATTAACCAACAGTGAGCAAGGCGGAATGGGATCTAAATTGTGTTGAGTTTCAGGACGACAACGCTTGGTTGACTGAGGCATGGATGCACGTATTTTCCTATCAGTCCGTTTGAAGGATTTTATCGATTTTTATACTGCGGGTACCCAGACCTACCAATACCAGATCTTTGGGTTGAGGCGCAGGCAAGTCCTTTGAAACTCGTGGGGCTGGGGGTAATAGATCATTATACTCATCGTACCATCCTCCTTGATTACGACGACAACAAGTAACCAGTCTTATTGCCCATTCACAACTGCTAATCGTATATTTAGAATTGCAACATGAACAAAATCCTTTCAATGATACATTGCCACCCCTCGTTGAAGATGGCAATAAAATACATTTTCTCGTCGTACCTTCCTCCTTGATTACAGCGACAATTGGTATCAAATAACATTGCCCAGTTACCAATGCTAGTTGTGGCTGTTTTTTTGGCATTGTCAGTACAGACCAAAAATAGATCGCCATGTTGTAGCAGATGGTGATAATCGACCAGCTGCCGGAATCTAACAGCGCAAGGCGTCAGACTCGGGATATATAATGATTGTTACTTCCTCATTCATCACCCACTAAAGTAACGAAATTCAGTATGCTTTTCATCAAATCCTTCGTGGCTCTTGCGGGCATCTTTACAATCAGGATAGCGACTGCTGACCCGCTCGTTGTGCAGTCAGAAAGGCTTGAGAACTTTGATGGATGCTCAGCGGAGCAACAAATTCAGATCACCAGTGCATGGGGGAGGCAATTGAGCTGGCAAGTTGGGCACACAGTTACTTCAGATATTCGGACCTTGCTAAGAGAGATTTCTTTGGATACAAAGATAATGTGAGCGATAAAACATTGGCAACAATCCAGGGTATAAAACGCCGATGACAACCTGCATACTTGCTTAGGCGCTAATCTTGATAGGTCTTATATACACCGCTTCAACGTATCAACTAGCTTATCCGGCCAATCCTAGCACTTGGGAGGTCAACATTACTTGCAATGACTGGCTAGGCAGATGCAGCAACTATGTTAATGCTTATACTACCAATCCTGAATCGCGAGGTGGAAAAATAGGGATCACGATGGATACGACGACCTTCTGCCCGGACAGCTTATTCTTTAATCCTACATCTAGGTATGAGTCATGTTATGTACGGGGAGCTAAGTTTCAACATAAGCCCCTGGACCCCAGCGAACCTGGCGAATTATCAATGCTGGGGCAACTATTTCACTTCTCAATGTTTATCAATGTGTAGAGCACTGACTTGAGATAGGATGGGTGGTGCTTCACGAAATCTTTCATCTGAATTCTTTGTCTCATCGGGTCAACGATGAAGTACAGCATTTACATATCGTTGATTACTGGCTTAACTACACCGACACAATCAGCAAAAAGCAGATGACTGTTCCTGCATACGGCCCGGTGAATACCAAAATATTGGCAAATTATAATCTTCAGCTTACTGGTCCTGATGCGGATAACGAGAGAAAGAAAACTTATACTGGGAGAGTCACTTCAAAGAATGGTAGGTTCCTACTTGTATACACCCACCTACTGGCCGTTTGAATAATAAACCTTGGGCTAGCCGACAATTTAGCATTGTATTGCCTAGCATTATGGGTAGAATACACAGGTTCCTCTGGGTTGTAAGTTTCTTTCGAACCGAATCTACAGAATGGCAATGCTTATTTCAGACTAGATACCCCGTATACCCTCGAGTAGGTAATCAAGCCACCTATCATGAAATTCGAGGTAAACCAGGAGCAGTTTCTTTTGCTGCCGATGGTACTTTGCTAATGAATTCAACCACCATGGACGACTTGCCAACCTACGACGCTGTGAATGATGTATGTTACAACAGCAGTGGTACTACAGACGAGTGTGCTGTTATCTATGGCGAAGGCTCTGCCGGCAACATAACAATCAACACCACAGTGTCATTCGCTGGGAGCGATGGGTTTGCCCCGTATCCTCCATACTGGAATGAGCTACAGTATTTTGGAAATGGAACAGAAGACATGTCACCTGGTGATCCCCCTGCGCCCCTTGGTTCAGATCCTAGCTTTCTCTGCTATGGTGACATCGGAGGTAGCATCCTGCATCAATTCTCTGTCTCGCAATCTTTCGCGCAAGACAGCATTGGTAAAATGTGCAGTGAAGTTACCGGCCTTTCTGTGGACCCAACCAATTCTACAGAAATAAGTATACCATATGCTCCGGATCCCAGCATAGACACCTTACTATGGCTTGTGGCATCCTGGCAGACTGGAGATCCAACTTGTCAGACAGCTGGCCGCGAAATCAATTCTCAGGAGTGTAATACAGAATTGAGCTACATTTTGAACGATTGCGATACAAGCGCCACCTCCAAAAAATATGGAGGGACGCATATCAACGACTGCATCAACTGGTCGATTTGGATCAATGGAACCTCGCCGACACCACAGAAAATAGTCTGTGAATTTATGTATGTTTACATAGGCACGTTATAGTGACATGGTGCTAATGAATGAATAGTCGAGAACCCGAAGATCCTGCTTGCGCTTGCAATGGTGTTATCGTCCCTGTGGATCCCAGCGGGAATTGCACCATGCTTTACGCTTAATTTTGAAGTCGGAAAGTGGTTTCTAGCATGTGTTGCCTCATGGATGTAGGATATATGACAGCACTGGAGCTGGCATTGAAGAAATTGGCCAATGGGAGGGGTAGAGGCTGCACAACTACATTTAGCTTTCATATCTGGTATTGGATAGGTATGTTCCCTACAATTTGTTAGGAGTTTGGGTAGATTTGGAATTGGATTGTACTGGATTGGGTTGGGTTGATTTGGTTTGGTTTGGATATTTTGGATTGGCTTTTTAAAGTATATAAGAAGAGTGAGAATGAACAACTTTCGCCGGTTGATGAAAATTCTCATATGCATGCTTTTGGGCTAGACTATAGACTTATGTAGTAGAAGTATCACACACAGACATGCTATACTTCGAGATCAGAGTGTGGAAGCGACAGCGAGCTTTCCCATGATAGATGATAAGGTTACATAAATTTAGAAATAGAGGTACATTGAAGTATTTGCAGATATGGATGCTAGTGATTATTGATAATAGTTATTTTGGTATATATAGGTATGCTGATATCCTGGACTACACACAACTCCGAGCCTCTAAACTTCCCCTGAGTATCTGACAGATGTCGTGCAAAGAAAGGATCAAAAATATGTATGGCAGTGAGAGAACGAACGACATGCACCAAAACAAACAAATTAAAATATACATTCAGATAATATGAATCTGCCAGCGTAGCATTACTACTTGAATTAAGGATATAGCTGTGGAGGTCATTCGAGGGAGCTATGTTTGCCTTCTCTGACCTTCAAAGTGTTTCTTCCTTCTTTCATTCAAACGCAACTGTGCGTCTGTTTCTAGTTAGGCCATACATCTGCGAATTGGTCTTTATAGTAAATTATTGAAATCACGATAATCTAAAGTTCTCGTTGATCATTTCCTCGTATCTGATCCTCCAACCAGCTCAGCCGCTTAGCTGAACATGATTACTTCAATCATATCCATTGGCAGGGACTCATTGGGCCATCATTTCTACCCAAACATGAAGCAAATTGTTTGGAAACTCTTCCTGTCATTGCAAAAGAATTCCAATAATCAATCTGCCAATACCTCTGCCAATACCTAGTTATATGATGTCAGCTACTGTATATATTAAAGTATTAATATAATGATTCGACCACAGACTCAAGAAACGATGTCATCAAAGTCCAAGGATCAAGCTCCTCCAACCCGACACTCTGATTCCCATCACAAACACATCCCAAACATGACGCACCATACTGTATTATCATCGTCATCTTTCTTACCAGCCTACCAGGTGGTAGGTACAATACAGTACGTACTGAGTCTTCATGATATCGATCATACTCTGCTTCGTACTTGTATCTTTTGAGTTTTACATGTTTTCCCATGTGCTTACCATCCCGTCCCATGCTGATAACGATCAACGATACTACCTAACCTTATCCATCTACTCGTAAAAGCACAAACCTCCAAATATTAATCTTCACAATTATTTTATCCATCCATACAACATATGCCAGCTATGAAGTGTTGTTCATTCATTCATCATCATCTGTAATTCCAACCTCCTCCCTTCCCTTAGACCTTAACAAGTCTAACGGCCAACAGGGCAGGCTCTACTTGAAGCTTGAATCCCAGTCCCCTTTTGCACCCTCCCAAATTCAATAGCAAGCATCCCTACCTATCTACCTCAGCATTTCCAACCCCGTTTCCATCCACTTACACTCACTCCACTTCTCAAACGCAAACTAAACACTTGCAGTACCGTACCACTGTAAATGATTTATTATACCCATTTCGAATTTCAAATAAATCAATAAATACAGTACGCATAGTAATCAAAAGATTCTAGAACAATTATCCTTTACTATGCGCCCCGCCCCGATACACAATGCACATCCGTACCATGGTCCATTATCACTTACGGATGGATACAAGTTACCATTAACTATTAATGAGCTCCGCTCAACGCTCCATAGTTCGAATCCACAGCACATGCTACCCCTAGCAAGTTATCAACCATATTGAGTCTTGACATTCATTACCCTCAACCAACCCAACCACGCCTAACACGGCACGTACAACAGTGTACCGTACCGTATCGCGAGCACCCAAGTCGCAGCCCAAACAAGCCTAGCAAGAAACTCACCTCATAGATCAGAAACGTTCGCAAGCGAATCTCTTTCCATGCTAGAGCCATGTACAAATTGCACATCCTAGATCATCCCCGATACAGTTTTCCGCACATCATCTCCCCATCAACCAAACAATGAAGAAATGGATGCGTAGGAAAAACCCCGGGGGTATCATTAGACTTACAATCGAGGAAATAAAATAAATAAATACAGTAAATAAATAATAATAAAACTTTTGGAACTTGGTTAATAGAGTAAATAAATAAATGGGCAAAGTGATCCGATTCGTCGCGGGTATTAAATATTGCATATCCAACGCGTCGAACAGGGTGAGGATTTTGTGGACTTCGTGGTTTGGATTGATTTGATCTGGTCTGTGCTTTTCTTATTTAATCTGTTATTGGAATTTAGTGACTTTGATTGCCGGGCGGACGAACAATCAATGGACATTGGACATGGAATATATTGGAGGGAGGGTAGGGAAATTGAAAAAAGGGAGGTTGGGTGAGATGGGATATGCGAAGTGCGAGTATGTACCGTACATGTTGGCCAACGGCTGGCTGGTAGGCTGGCTTCTTTGTTTTAACTCTATCACTCTAGCGCTCTTATATTAGTTAGCTTGTTGAGTTTCTGGCAGTCTGCTAGGCAGCCTACACGAACATCGGAGATCACTGGTTCAGTATATGACTATTCTGTAAACGTAACCAGCTTTCAATATCGGGTGGGCAACACAATACGAATATCATGGGTATAATGATCCAGAAGGTCATGATTCTTACTTGTACATATGAGTATTAGCTGAACAGAGAAATACATTAATTGGTTACCGGTAAAGTATATACAGTATTTACAGTATAAAATCATGAATACGATACGATACGATTACGGTAGTATCGGCATTTGACACCCGTAGTAAGAGTAAGGATCATAAACTATAGTGCAAAAAAAAGAAGCCTCAGAATTCCATAGAAGGAAAAGAAAAAGGAGGTATTCTTTCATACGGGTACGGAAGGAAGGTAGATCATCATCTATCGATAAGTTTGATAGCAAGCATGGGAGTATACTGTATAGCACATACCATAATATAGTATTCGGAGAAGTGCGAAATATCCTAGTCATAATCATATCCTCACCAATATTACGGAAATATTCAAAGTTCAAATAGAAGATGTTTCGGAATACTCTAGAAAGTACCGTCGCCCCTCATTCTAACGGGCTCAGGGGGAGGCTCAACCGATTCTGGATTATCATGATATTCATAACAATCAAAATGATGTTTATGATGGACTGATGGCCATACAAATGAATTGAATGCGGAAAGGGATCCACCATAGGACATGAACATGAACATGGACATGGACATGGGAATATGGGGAACTTTTGGATTACGCAGACATAACACAATACAGACAATGCCATACGATTGCTAGCCATTCCCATTTCCCACTCTCATTCAACAGTATGTATTGTATAGAACAATTCTCTATAGTATAATCCAGTACCTAATGAATGGAAGGGGGGCAGAACAAGGCAGGATCCTCAGATCGCCAAAAAAGCCGCGTTTGATATTGAAAAGCGAGGTTGGTTGAGACCCATACCATGGTTCACGGCCTATGGCCCCGCGACGATCAATTCACCCATTCATTCACCTTTACATTATACACAGTGACTCACAGACCTACAGGACTGTAATAGCCCTAGTAAATTACGATATGGTAAACAGACTATAGTATCTTCGTATTTTCCTATACCCTGAAGCCTTAATTGAGTGCTTTCCGGAAAACAAAAAGGAGGGCCCAGCGAACCGAGCGAAATCAATGGTATGATATGTATGATATGATCTGGAGGGGAAAGAATGGCTTCCTTCCTTGCATCGTAAAGGGTCCGAGTGGGGTGATTACAGTAAGACTTTTTGGCGGACGATGGATCGATTCCTACGGTTCGTAACTTCGTCGGAGTATTGCATGATGTATTCCATGAATTTGATCCCATGGATGATGATAGGACCCCGTCTAAATTCCTAATCAGTTGATTTGATGGAAGATTTAACTTGTTGAAATCCATTGGTAATTTGGCAGTGGTTCATTCACGAAATAATTTATTGCCCCTTCCTTTCCCCATCATGGTTCCATCGTCTCCAACCTTTGGACGATGGGTCTGTTACTCGGACCGCTTGGGAATCTTACCTACCATTGTAGGATTAAGAACCCATGTTTGATATTATAGATCAGGGAGTTCACAAATACGGTTGGTTTAACAATTCATGCAAGTTATGAAGATACATGATGAGAGGCGAAGGAAAGAATGCGTCGACACGCTTATAGTTGAATGATTCTCATCCGATCCGCCGATGCGTCCTTTTTAAATACATGTCCATTGCCATCCCAAACCTCCATTTTTTACAAGCTCTTCCCTTCTACCCTCCATGCATGTCATACTGACCAGCAGCTGGGAACTAGTAGCCAGCACAGCACTTCATAGTCCAAGTTGATCTATCTTCCACCCATTCATGACCCCCTCCCACTTAAGTCGATCTTGGATCAAGATCACTCAAGGTTCCCCAGAAACTAGCAAACCCTACTTGCATCAAGACTCCTTTGCTTACTAGGAATCCCTGACCAGTAATAGCACCAAAAACAATAAAGGGAAAAGTAAGATGAATTAATAAATAATTGCACCACCCCCGCCACCAATGCATGCATGCCAAACCCTACCCGCCCCTTCCAGTATCCGCAAAAACCCAAATCCCATTCCCCATATCCCATGCCCATATTTTTTTGTGAAGATACTTTCAAAGTATGTGAGTTGTACAGTATTGTGTGGTCAATGTTGAATAAACAAACGAACTCCCCCCCAATTAAGTGCTGCCACGTGGCAGAGCTCAATATAACGAATTAAGCTTGAAAAGACAAAGTAAATATGTATATATAATTTTGGGCGATCCTGTTGGTGCAGGATATACCCCAAAGCAAAAATGTGATGACAAATGAAAATTTCTTAGTTGTGTGCTGTGAAGCTTGTCTTTCGATTGATCCTTTCGGAAAACAAAATATAGTGCGGTCTATAAAAAGGGTATTTAGAAGACGAGAAAAATAAAGAACACGAGAAGCGCGTTTAGGACGCTACACTGCTCTGGGTATGAAACTGAGAAATAAAAATCAAAACGAAGGTTTCCATATCAACATTAACGCCGGAGATGAACTCGCTAGACCCAAGTGTACTGGTGTGTAGTAAACTGTCAACAATGAACGTCTGAACAAAAACTGATCCCTCCAAATCTCCCTAACACCATGCAATGTAGATGCCCAAAAAACTTTTCCACCAAGTATGTTACAAATTGACGTAGTGCTAAGCACCGTCTAAAATCGATTTTGTGCTGCGAATATGCTAGCAGCAGCTGATGCAGCCCACTCATTCTCCTCATGATCATATGGTGGTGTCGAGGACTGCTGTTTGGCGCCATGCGCCTTCGGGGTCGGCGAAACGTTTGCAAGACCTTGCCCAAAAAGTACCGTGCTACCGTTAGCCGAAGGTGATGGCGTAGGATATGGGTTAGGCATGCCCATATTACTATTTGATTGTCGCAATGGTTGCCGACTGTCAATTTGCGCAGGATTGCGATCCATTCGTTTTGTTGCCTTCGTAGTAGATACCAAGACTTCATCCAGTAATTCATCTTCCTCGTCGGGTGTTTCGTATTGGTGAACGCCTGGTACATGGCTTCGCCTATTCCTGTTTGGGACCGGGGCCACACTCCTTGGAATATCGGTTGATCGAGGGGCTTGTTGATGAGGTACTGAGTGATGACGTTTTAAAACACTAGTAGGGTTAATTTGATGACTCGGTGGTAGCGGAGGGGCATGTAGACTTGATGGTGAATCCAAATTTTGCTGCACATTTCTCAGTGCTTTGTCCAACGCGTCGTATGTATCGACCTTTACAGGTGCAGGGCTAGCCGGTAGGTTACTGTCCAGTACCATTGATGATCGATTACTTGACCATGGTCCACATCCGGCTTGGGCTTCCAGGTCCATTGATTTTGGGGAAATTGGCGTCTGAGATTGTCTTCCAGAAAATCTCCTTGCGCGTTTCCTTAAGTGCGAAAAGAAACTTTCCTTGTGGCCACCTGGAGGCGATACTAAACCAGAATTACCATTTAATGCCATCTCTGCCTGTTGACGATGAATTTCCGCATAATGATTCGTACTTGAAGCTACCGACAATTGACGACCAATTTTCTTTGAAAATTTGTCATCTATGCCATTCTGTTTTGAACCCATGTAAAGATCATTGTATGATGGTGTACGGCTATTGGCCTGTGCAGTTACTGTATCGGACAAAGGTGAGATTGGTTTTATGGTGGGCAAAATCGGCATTGGCGCTACGTTGGAAAGTCCATTAGTCCACGTTGACCGCTTTCCAGCTGGTTGGCGTGTCTTGGCGACAGGTATCTCACCAACAGTAGGTGTGACTGAAAGAGTAGGAGACGGTCTAGGTACCACATTATCTTTTTCTTTGGTTGGTAAAGGAGCGGTGGCCGAATTATCGCTGCGGCCGATTAAAGATTTTCTGAACCATGATGGTTTGGAAGCAGAAGTCGGTGTCGTTTCGGAGAAATCTTTTGAGCTACGGTAGCTTAGGTCGGAATGCTTGCGACCTAGTATCCTGGATGATGATTTAGGTCTCAAAGGATCCACAGCATCGGTGAAAAATTCGTGAGCCAGTGCCTGAGTCGAAGTTGGTCTGCTCTTGGGATCCCACATTAAACACCACGTGACGAATTTGGCCAACGAAGCAGGCCATTGAGGAGTTTGCAGAATTGTATCCATGGCATGTGGTGCCATTTTTGGGAACGAAAATCCTAGTTTGCCAGCCAGTCTTGTTCCTTCTCTCCAGTCGCCTCCACCAACTCTCTCTCCTGCCTTGTTGTACCAATTTCCTGGGCTTCCCATGATTTCACATACCCTCCAAACTTGGTCGACTTCATTTCCTCCTGGAAACAAAGGCTTGAGTGTTGCAATCTCAACTGCCATAGCACCAATTGCCCATATGTCGACTGGTGCCGAGTATTCGCCGGCTCTCAACAATACCTCTGGTGCTCGATACCATCTAGTAGAGACATATGTCGTGTATGGCAGTTTAGAGTGTGTTTCTCGTGCAAGTCCGAAATCAGCAATCTTGACAGTGTAAGCTGGTGGGGTGGAAGGTGGAGTGACCATGGCGGAGTAGCGTCGGAATGAATTTCCAGAGTCCTGTGCCGATGTTGTAACGAGAATATTTTCTGGTTTGATATCGCGATGGAAGAAGTGGTGAGCATGAATATGTTCCAGTCCTTGCATGATCTGGAAAAGTATGCTCTTGACGCTGGCAATGTCAAGGCATTTGTGATCCCGAGCTTTCATCAATTGATACAAATTGCCATCCATATACTCCATGGCAATGTGTAGCTTTTTGGTGAAAGGGTCGAGGAAAATGTCTAACGCGGGTACTAAATGTTGATGGTGTGGTAGTGTCCTCAAGAAAACGACTTCTCGTAGCTCTAAACATGGTTGAAATGATTCGAATGTCTTCTTCATCGTCTTGATAGCGATCTAGGGATTATTTGATTAGCTTTGAACGGTGGTTCGATGGTGATCAAATCTCTTACGATACTCCCACGACGAGCAACGCTTGCTCCTGCCCCTCGTACGCGTGCGAGAACCACACTGCCGAAGCTACCATCTCCAATATCTTTTAGAATTTCGAATCGGTCTTCTAAGGCTTGTCCTGCTGCAGGTTGAGGGGTTGTAGTCCCTCGATGGGTTAAATCGTAAGCGACCGTCATTTTTGAAGTTGGAAGAAGTTGAATCCGTTGTCAGGTATATACGCGTTTAATGATAGAGATGATGAGAAGTGAATGCTGAAGGACGAAGATTAAGTTAGCAATTTGCTTGAAATTATCCAGACATCGGACGATAACAAGAATCAAGCTCAGCCCGTTGGGAAGGTCTGTTCTTACCAATGCTGCCGCGAAAAGGCTCTTCAATGAGAGCTTTCGAAATCACTAGTGCATTCAGTTCTGTAGATGTTGAGTATTGAGATATGTAACGATTGAGGTGATAATGATATTGTTTTGGATGCTCTCCGTGAGATTGCAAATGAGTGAAGCGTCGAATTGAAAGTTCCAGAAGATGATCAGATGGAGAGATGTAATGGAGTGACTGGGAAAGGGTCCAAGGGTGGTATAGGGAGCCGTTACCAAGAATCGGAGAGCGGGTCAAGACCCGCTATAGCAAGTAGCTGTTCGACGATCAAGTAAAGTAGAATAGACCAGGACGACGACTCGTGACCTTTCTGGTTTAGTGTTTAATGATAGGAGAAGCCGTAGTGTGAAAATGGCCTGCTGTAATTTTTAACTGGCGACGTGGGGGAGTTGATGGCTTGCTTGTCGTAGGTGGATATCGGGTGCATAAGAGTCAGTTAGGTAACTTGGGTAGAACTCAGTATGGAAAGCAAGGGTCGCATGAACTTTGATCTGTCGAAAAAATAAATTGAAATAAAATAATTCCCTAGGCTTGCTTGGACCGTAAAATGGTATGAAAACCGTATGAAAAACCGTGAAAACCTTCCTTAAGCTTGTACTTTCTTTCTAAATTATATTTTTTTTATTATTAACTTCCGCAAATCCTTCCAGAAGATAATCTTCGGGGGCATGAACAGCTCGGGGATGATGGTAATAAGCAATTTCGCTAAAAATCCACTTTGACATCGAACAGTAGATTGGATATTCTTTAGTGGTTTTCCTTTAAAATCTTTCAGGGGTATGTATGGTCTCGAAGCCCATTTTTATTTTTATTTTTGACCACTTTCTCTTGTGCGAGGTAGGGGAGGGGTGGAGGGTGGAAGGTGGAAGGAGAGTAGGAGGGTTTCTTTTCTATTTCCTTTTTGTCTTTTCAAATAAATTACCCAAATATAAATTTAATTTGATGTATTTCTTTTGAGGATAATCAAATTATGAGAATAAAAAAAAGATGAAATAAAATAAGTACAGTAGAGTGAGTACTGTAGGTAGGTATTGAGTAAGAAGGTTTAAGAGTATGTTAATAGAGAATATAGTGCAGTGGTAGGTGGTTGTAGAGTATTAGCACAAAGCTTGTTCTGTTCCCATAGGTAGTGGTCCGATTAAATACTAGGTAATACGTTTTTTTTCCTTTCTTAGAGCTTTTATAGTTTTTTATGAATTAATGGAATGAGTTGTGCAGCTATTGCGGGACCTTTGAACAACAAGCTGAATAAGATTCCCCCCAAAAAAAAGAGCACCGATACCGTAGTATTATTATTCTTATTTTGAAAGGAATCTGCCTGCCAGTATGAATAATTATTTATTTGTTTGTTTTATATCCCTGAAAATATTATACTGAATTGTACTGGCTGGTACTGGTATCGGTTAAAAAAGATTCGTTGCTTGTTGTGATGCCAACACAGCGACTTTTTTGGAAGCACACTGCGATTATGCTTATTAGATGATGCTTATTCGATGGGATATGTAGATTTTCAATGCCGGTGAGAGTTTATGAAGGCTGATGATCATATTCCCAGTATTAAAAAAAACAAGTAAAAAAATAATGAATGTATTATTCAAATTTCTCAAATAACTTCTCCCCACCCACTTGTACTGGTACAAAGTACCAAAGTACGTACCATCTAGGTTAAACCGTTCAAGATCCACAACACGGGTATCGCAGAAAGACATGAGAAAATATGAATTTAAAAAGAGACACAGAGAGGGTCGTTAAAGGCGGGGCTGATTCAATTAAACTGAATTTATTTATAAAAAGTCCGCTGCTCTTGTATTTCAAATGTAATATGTGTTATAATAAATTCTTTTTTAGGTTATAAAATCCATAAAATTGCTAAGACATAGGTGGGAAGAAGGTAAATGGTTGGATATATCGGTACTTTAAAGGAATGAAAGGTTACAAAAAAAGAAAGGAAGGACGCGATTAGAAACTACTAGTAGTGAGGGGGGTTACACTGAAGGCACTTATTACTGACTGTGCTGTGCAGTATATGAGATGATGATTGATGAATGCTGATGAGTATCATATGTCAAGAATTGCTTATTAGGTGGTATTGATGAATAGCAGTTATAAATTAAGGAGTTATCGTTTAGATGCTATGCTATGCTATGCTATGCTTTGCTGTATGTATTCGTAGGTAGATTAGCAAATAATTAAAGATACTTCGCTTTACTTTACTTTAGCTGCCGGTGTAGGTTAGGTTAGTTGTTAAACTTGTACCTTTCTAAATTTCTAAGCTATCAACTTCTCTTTTACCAAGTACCGCATCTAACTAGATAGTTAAAGACACCAAGCCCCTTTCAATTGAAACCGGCGATACGATTTACTTAGGTAGGTTAAGTTCTGAACCTATTATTTTTATACTTCAAGTCTAGAAATATCGAAATACAAAAATATATAACTTGGGTACATATAAAAGTACACGAATAGAAGTATATTCGTACAGTAGCGCTTCCAAAGTTCCAATAGTATTTCAAGTACTCTTTATCCCGAAATTTCATCATTTTAATAATTGATCAAGACTTATTAAGTTATTAGACAACTAACCTATATGTTTTAAGGTTATAGGTTGAATAGTCTCAACTTTCTAAAATTCAAGCAAATAAATTGGTAGATTGATTGAATCGTCAATGCGAAAATCAATCAATAATTATAATAGGCTTAAAAGATTTGAAGCATTATTTCCCATATCATCATATCATCCATCACAAGGAACACTGCGTAAACGAATGGCAAAGTACATGATAAACATTTTATTTGGTAGCGATACAGTAGTTAGATTTTTAGTTCAGTAAGGATGAGTACAGATTAGACTCATAGAGTACATTTGGACTCGAATACCTTCATTTGACCTCCTCTCCTCCCAACCATTTTTAAACCTCTTAAACCTCTTCATTCAATTAGAACCCTTGGAACCTCTTTTTTTCTTTATTTTCATTTCTTAGTATTGGTACCAAGTAGTACAATACCAATGAAATGTAAGTTTGGAGATCAGATGGTTGCTTTATTAGCAAGAAATTGAGACTTTGAACTTGACTAACTTAACTTTCGCCTTCCTTTCCATTCACAGCCAACACAACTTTCCCAACTTTCCCAGCCACCGGACCTCTAATCCTTATTTATCTATATGACCGGCCGTCTTCTTTTGGTTGTCGCGTCAAACCATTTCTTTATAAATAAATATCCACCATCCATTTTAATGCACCATGCCACAAAAATTCCATACCACTACCATGCCATGCTGTGATTTATTAATACGGTAGTTATATTGTTACGGAGATACCACTTGGAACTTTTGATTTTTGGCAATAATGGATACTGATACATCTTCAAAAACATGATTTGCGAGGTGACAGGTAGATACAGTAGGTAGATAGGCTGATAGGCAGAATATCTATATGTACTTCGTATAGTCAAATACAGGTTGTACTGTACTACAGTATACCATACCTATATCAAGATATTTGAGGAATAATCACTTTTCTTAAAGATGATGTAAGTACTAGGTAAGGTTAATTGTAGTCAAGAATAGATTTTTCTTATAAGGGTACCGCCGCATATTTCGAGAAGGGCAAATAAATGGTTAGCTAAGTTTTCATGCTAATGCTTGTTCTTAACTTGAACAATGCGTTACAGTCAGTCATAGATTGTTACTCCAATCCACAAATACATCTCATCATTTATATTCATACCGGGCATAATGTTTCGTTGCCCGGTCTGCCTATAAAATCGTGATAACATCTCATGTCATTTCCATGATTCCGTCAAGCCTGTTTCGCACAATCAATGCAAGTCCCGTCCGAGTGTTATCGCTAGCTACTGTATGTACTCCGTATAATTACTAGATAAGACTCAGATCATCATAGCGATACGGCCGTGCCAAAGAAAAAAGAAGAGAGAGAATGAAAGACAGGATGATCTAGTGAGTCTTTTGTACTGCGGGCTGCAAGCTCTGTGTTTGCTGTGCTCGTGCATTGCATCTAAACAGCAACCTTTAAGCATCCAAACCCCAGAATGATATGACGGAAGCTTACTCTGCTGCGCATTAACCAAATAAAAAAATTATATCTTAACAACTATTGATGCTTTAAATGTTTCCTACTTCTTCTTTCCGGTACTGTATTTGCATCTTACCCAACGATCTGTCTATCGTATCTCTCCCTGCAGGTGGTACAATCCGCAGCACCCCTTTATTCCTATTTCATTCTCACAATCTGCACCTATCCGTTTCTAAACTTGACCGTTGTCAGCCAATCCTGGTGTTATTTAGCAAATTCATCCTTGTCTGTTCCTGCGGGCATGTTCGGGTACCTCTCCACTAAACGTGGTGTGCTAAGTTTTCGACTTTAGCTCTCCCGGCTTCCGCTGTTGACGGGCTCAACTTTAAGAACCATCGAAGGAGCCGGCGCACTTTGAAAGCTTTAGGTTGATTTCTTGAGTTTCGAGGTTTCAGACTTGTAGAACCTTCTTGTTGTACTGCCATTGATTGTGTTCCTTTATCAACGAAATTGGATTGGTATTGACTTGCATTTTTCTTACAGCAATCGAAGTCAAGATAAGAATCGTGTCAAACATGGTGTGAACCTCGGTATTAACCCTACAGAATCGTGAGTCGTCAAGGACTCGCTGTCAACCATGCCAACTTTTGCATTGCCGCATCCATTCATGACTGGAAGAGGTTTAGTTGCATGTGCTTTCGATGGCGATCCTGATTGACACGTTTTCCCGCACTCAGAGCCACATTATTGGGTCTATAAAAACACATCAACGGGCTAACCTATCTGGGGTTATCGAACAATGAATTTCTACAGTAGAAACGGTCAAAGGGTCACATCGTGAGTACATAAGGTCAGCAGCGGTGTGAAGAAAAGAGAATTCTTACAACCTGTAAAACTTTATCTTTTCAATCAGAAGAAAAGAACTCGAAGCAAACGGTCCGATCAATAGGTGTGACAGTCTGTCAGCACTAGATATAACGAGACTCCAGTGAGCTTCACATAATCTTAATGTCGCGGGAAATCGACCAATCTGGTAGGGAACAATACGAAATTACATGCTCATGGACGTGACTTGTTCTACTAGATAACTCGTTTGCGCATGGAATCTCATTTTCAGGATCTCGCACCAAGCTCCCTCTAGAATCTATCATATAATATCTTAGAAAGAAGTCAAGCCACCCAAATCAATGTATCTTAACGTGATAGTATCATTGCAAGCTTCATAATCAAAGTTGGATTTGATGGTCTTGGGTACTTGGATAATATCAAAGCTGGTTGGCGATGCTGAGCACAGGAACCCAAGTATTTTATTTGTAGCAAATTGGAGATGGCTGGGTAGAGTGAGTGTATACGCAGTATGCCGCGATGAAATTTGCCAATGGGAAACTATAAAAAGGAGATATACTTTATTATATACAGGATATTTAAGGTCGGCTTGGCTGGGCGAGTGAGGAACTATGTTTTTCTTTTTCTTGGGAAGAGGAATATGTAGGTCTCCGTTGATGCCTGCCAAAACAAAGAACAGGCGCAGGTAGCAAAGTTGATACAGCGGCGACTTTACTCCTAGCAGACACCCTATTACTTTCCTATATTGGCTAAAATTCACTTTCTAAATTAATAAACAACTATATGCCTACCATTTGAGGGAGTTATTTCCCTTTTTTTACCACTCTTTATCAAGGGGTGCAATAGTTCTATCACCAAAGCACAATATTTAGCTACAAACGAGTCTGTACCTAAGTACTATTTTCTTTCAACTTATAATTTTTTAATATAAATTTCAAACATTAGGTAGATGGTCACTATCGAGGTGAATCTGATGGGATGAAAATCCACCAAACATTGAATCTATTATAAATCTTCAAAGAAACCAGTGGTAACGGAATTATTGTCCAGTGTACTTACTTACTCTACTCGCAGTTTCACCTTCCCTATTAAAATTTCTACTAATTCACTACAAATATTGTTATCTGCGGGGTCATAGTGTCATTGGGTCATCGTTCCTTCCAGAAATCTCACTTTTAGTGAATAACTGAAGAGCAAATTTGACTTTATGTTCCTTAATTGCCAAATCTTTTGGTTTTGGTGGTCTACAAAAAGATCTTCTCTTCCTCCAACTCTTCTTTTACAAAACAACCTCCCATTCTCTCTATACAACAACAATACTTCTTCCATATCCATCTTATATTTACACTTCAACAATACGTAGAAAAAGGATTGAAGCCTCGATCTATCAATTCTTATTTCACAAAAGCCACACTGAATTGCATTTCTTTTACCTTTTCGAATCATAGCGACAACTTTCCGTTTGACTTCTACACAAAACAAATCAATTCCAAAGACAATCATCAATTATCCATCGGATATTTGATTCAAGGCTTTTACATCAAGAAAAGTGAGTTTCCTTCCAACTTCTATATGCTTCTACCCTACTGCTCGCCGAATTGGGTTTACACTCCTTCCTCGTACTTGTCTTCAATCAAATTCCTCAATGCTTTCTCAATTGCCAATTCTATTTCACAAGTTTCATTTCAACATTGGATTGCCAGAATTTCATCACTGGTATATTTTGATATTGTTCCGCTTTTCACATTCGCACTACTCTTCGATGTTCATCTCTTCTAGCACTGATAACTAAAATGGAATTGGAACCATCTTCAAGGTCAATTTCAACCTCGATCTACCTGAACACCACAGCGATTCAACATATATCTTCACGCTTTAGTTGAGAACGCAACACCGTACAAAATGGCTCCATCAAAATACAACAACTACTCCTCTGCCTCGTACGTTTACTGTCCAATCATCGAATTTGGCCGGTACAAATAAACTGACCAAACATTCACAGACGCAATGCAGTCACAATTCCCCATGGGTAAGTAATTATTGCATAATCCAACAACAATCTGCTAATGCATCTCTTCTCAGGTTCACGTTCAAGTGTCGTGTTTGTGGTACTCACAAAACACAGGACTGCTTTTCCAACAGGGAACTCAACGGCGAAAAGATTTGGCTCAGCCAGAACCCTGCCGAACTACCTCGTAAGGTGGAATCGTATCTTAGATGCAGAGGATGCTCTGGCGCTCCCGCGACTGAACGCGAGTGCGAATATTGTGGAAAGGTCAAGCCGTTGGACGAGTTTTCCAAGACGCAGAGAAGAGGAGGCTCGGGAGTACGTACAACAATGAACATTGAGAACTTAATACCGGAAACATTATGAACTAACTTTGTTTTTATAGTGGTGTGGTGCATGTATATTGTGGAAGGAGAGCCAAGAAGCTGGCGTCGGTATGTTTATCTCGAGGGTGGTGTTGTTAAACTCGATGCTCTGCTAACCTACAACTCAAGTTACCGGCTTAGCCCCAGGGACCGCATCCGGAGAACATGATCATGCTGACGATTATGATGACGATGATGGCGAGACTACCGGTACTACTTTGCCAGCTGATCTTGATGCGGTAAGTCTCTTCACTGCTGGGAAATTTGCTTTTTTAACTGGCTGTTTTAGCTTGCACGAGATGCAGCATCAATGTCTTTGAACGCACGATCCAGTTCAGGACAAGTTCCACCCCACATGCGTGTTGCTACAAATGGTGCACACAGTGCAACTGGCACAGGATTCAATTCGCAAACTTCTGCGAGTAATCCCTATGAGGGCGCGCGTACCTCAGAACTACGTTCGTCTAATGCGTGGACCACTTCGGACGGACGAAACCGACGTAATGGCGGCCGAGTTATCCAGTACAATGCGTACGACCAGCAGGGCGTCAGACATCCACAGGAGCGTCTGCCATCGAGCCGAGCCACCTCTGTTTTTGAGAGTGCTCCTTCTCCAGGCGCCTCGGCCATTGCCCAGTCTGCCCGTCGTCCCCCCCCAGGTATGCCTGGTGTTCGAGTTTCCCCAAACTCGCCTGGTGCTCAACCTTCATCGGGATCATCTGCAGGCCATACTTCACCTGTTATCCCGGGGAATGTTGCAGTCAATGCCAGAACCGGATGGGCAAAACCTGTAAGTTTAGCACATTCTTACTCTTCCGTAAGATCGTCTGCAGCATATCTAACATGATCTTCAGGTTGGAAATAGGACTAGGCAGGCAGTCGCAGCACCCCCGGTCCGTGACCCTCCTCGCCAACAAACACCTCCTCCTCGACGCAGCAAGTATGATTCCTCCGATGATGAGATGTGAATGCGCCAACAAGTTCGAGCACTCGATGGACGCTTTGCCTCGTCACCTTCCCAATTTTTCTGCTACTACTTTCAGAGTATTTCTTTTCAGTCGCCAATGGCATAACAGGTTGTCTTTTTCAGTTCTTGCGTGGAACAAACGTTGCTTTCCCCCGGCACTCGATGGACGCCTTGCCTCATCGTCTTCCCGGTATTCCTACAACGGCTTTCAGAGCATTTCTTTCTAAATTACCAATGGCATAACAGGTTGTCTTTTTCAAACGTATTGCGTGGAACAAACGTTGCTTTTTTTCCTTTCCCCATGAAGAGCGCTGATGAATATCTGCCGACAGTATGGTCATTGGTATGGCTCTCTAGTCTCACTGGAATCTGCCATCAATGGATCATGGATAGGAGGTAAAAGCGTTGAGCTGATATCATAGCGAGATTCAACATAACAAGATAGCAAGCATACATAAAATAGCAAGACTCAAAAATCAATATTGTCCAATAAATGTCCTCCATGAACCGTGGGATTTTCCAAGTTGACTTTGATTATGGAATTCTTTGGATTGGGTAGAAGGTTGCCCTCGTGAATAGTCCAATTGAACCCTTGCTTGCCATTGACAATTGTATCGTAATAAAGATATAGCTATCTATCTCTAAATTGCAAAATTTGAGGGGCTCATGCAGGCGTTGGTAGTGGATCAGTTAGTGGAGAATGAAGAATATGGTTGGTTACAACATGAAATTCGTTGGCCTGTTTTTAAAGGGAATTCGATGTCGTACATATTTGCGTTAAATATTTGTCCATGAAAGATTCCTCCCACAATATCTGTTTTGAATTTCAAGATTCGATCTGCTATTCTACCATCTCATCTAGCACGGCAAGTTGGCTGGAAAAACAGGTGGTTACGGGAATATCCGCAGCATTTTCGTTTGGATGGATATGCAAAGCAAGTAAGGCAAGCAAGCAAGCAAGCCACACCTCAAAAATGACCTGACCCCGCCACGGTTTGTCCAACAGTTCAACATATGGAAGTACACATATCATACGTGATGATCTTCATGGGGATTTGTGGAGAGAGGACCAATCAGCTGGTTGGCTTGAGATGATGGGGATGTGTGTGGGTGTGGTTACGGTTGGTGAAGGGTGAGTGGGTGAAGAGATCTTGGCTGCGGTTTGTTGCGGTCGGAATTGAATGGGATGGTGTGGAATGGGAGGGGATGGTGTTGTTTGATTTTTTAGGGTGGGGATGGGGATGTTGATAGTCATGGGAATATGGGGAAGGGAGTCTAAGGAAGGGATGGGAAGAGGGAAGGGCTGAAGAAAGTGTCGGTCTAATTCTACGCCATGTTTATAGCGTTATATTTGGTTGGAGGTTGTACTGTGAGGCTTTCGCTAGTATGGTAATTTGATCGAGTGCCTGCCCCGACTTTGCTTTTCATATACTGTGCTACCTGTGATTTGTAGTCAACTACCGATAGCCCCCACTGTGTACGATTTGATAGAAAAGTCGTTAAATACGGGTATGCCGTGTGTTGTTGGAGCGTTCGGGTTAATCACGAGGAATACTTGTGGGATTGGAGGGGATGAGGTGATGTTGAATTTGAGTAGGACGCGGGTTGGATGAATTAGTGAATGAGGGGCAGAGTGGGTGCGAGATGCAGATAGATAGTGTGAGTGAGGTTATAGATAAACCCTGAGTATGTATGTATTATGTTGTGTTGTGTTGGGTTCAATGCGTATTGAGCTAAAGTTGTGTTGGACTTGCATGGCTTTGTTGGACTCGACTCGACTTGAGATGATTACATGAAGATCTATTTATTTGGTGGATGGAGGGATTGATGATTGAATAAATGAACGTTGTTAATGTATATAACTATGTCATAGTTACTTAACCAATTTGTACTGCACAAGTGTACACTACTACACTGTCCTGTTCCAATTCACACACTGTGTATGGTACTCGCTTGTAATTTGTATGTATGCTAAACCAAATTGGTGGACGGATGGACTATCAATCTACCCTACGATTAAAAACTTAACGTATGTAAGCAGAAGCACGCAATGAATGATTCAATGGTTGGAGGATAAATTATTGTATCATGTAATGCTCAGGTGGTGGTGGATTGAAATGGATGGAGTGATGTGATGGAGGATTTGTTTGTAGCTACTAGCAAGAAGGTTGGTTAATGATATGTAAGCTAAACCCTATGAATAATGATCTTACTAGGCACTAACTACCTACTAATGTACTTGTACTCGAGTACCTATAGGGTTTGTTACATGCGCATATCATATGAGGATACCGACATATCGGAATTCGGTATGTATAGAATAGATGTTAAGCTGAGCGATTTACAATAGATATTATCACAAAAAGCGGTTTCGATGTTATTAACAGTTGTGTAGTAATTACCACCCTCTTCTTGCCGTTCCTTCGTTTCAAAACCGGGGAAACTAACTTACCAACCTACTAACCTATAGAAATGAAATTGGATGGTTTATTAAGTTGGTGTGGGAGGGAAGGCTATGCTGTGCTGTGCTCTGAAGTTGGGGGGAGGCAGAATGAGAAGGGAGCCGCCTTAGGTATTATATTACAGTAAAATATAAACTTCAGAACTTATTTTTGTTCGGTTCATCCAATCCCATATTTTTTCAAGAGAGGGGTCTTATGGGAACTAAGTTATAAGGTGATACAATACCCGCCAGTCCAACTAGTACTAGCTAGTAGTGCCACAGTAAGCGATTTCATTTAATGGGATGAAGAAAAAAAGGAAGAAGAAGAGGAGGAGGAAAAAAGGAAAGAAAAAATATGGGCAAGATCTCTTTGGTGTGTGCGGATATATGGTGATGTTATACATATTTTCAAGTTTATAAAATTCAGGATCGTATCGTACCTAGGCAAGTAGAAGTAGAATGTAGGTATTGAATACCAGGTACAGTCAGTTTAACCAGTAGTAATGTGATAGGTGCGTCACTCATAAACTTTAAAACATGCACAAATATCAAAATATCAAGATTTTTAATGCTATACTACTTCGTAATCTAAAACCATTTTCCGAGGGGGGGGGATTTTTATTTATAGTATTTTTCGGTTGCCTCTCATACATAGGGATAGGTAAGTATAGTAGGTACTGGTATGGGAATTATATGGGAATAATTGAGAGAGGGCGAAAGAGAGTGACAGAGAGAGAGAGAATTGAAAAGAAACTCTGACATCAACGTCTAATAATTGTACCTAGGTTAGTTAGATTCAAATGTATATATAGTAGTAGTATATATAACGTCTAAACTGGTGAATTATATATAATAACATTGTACAGCATTAGTTAGATTTACATACATACTTCATCTATACCTAAACCTACAAGTAGTAGAATATTTTGAAAATATCTTCTCTGATTCTTCTGATTCTTCTGCTTTTTCAATAATCTTACACCCACCTTGTCTTACCCTACCTTACTACTTGCCCATATCTACCCAACCTATCCACACATCCCCTGCACGAGCCGCCGAGTAGCTCTTGGTACTCGTAGATCCTTTTGTCATTTATTATCTACCTACTACTCTCGGAATTTTTTTTTTGGGAAAACCAACATCCATCTTTTAAAATTCTCGACATATTTCCTCTGAATGGAAAGAATTTTACTTATTGTCAAATTCAAATTTATTTTACTTGGAATATCTTCACAAAACGCCATCAAAAATTAGCAAATTATTTCAATTCTTCTATAAGAAATTGAGTGTCATAATTACTTCGCACAATCCAGAATTGACACATTAAATCGCGGAATTTTAAGAAACAACTTTATGAGGTGACAGCAACCGCTGAACATAGCCTCACCTCAAAGATGGCCAATTTTGACGCTTATGGTCGGCCGGTGCAAGGCGAAGGAGGGTCTGATTATTATGATACCTATGAGGATTATGATACCTACGATTCCAACAGGCACATACCTTCTTATTCCAACCCCTCAAGCAAATATTCAACGGACCCTCGAGATACAAAGTATAATTCGTCCCAAACCGCTTCTAGTGTTCCTCCACCACCGCCACCACCAAAACAGACCTACCCCTCCAACAACAATATGGGGTTAGCCTACGGTGCTGATCGTGCTAGTGCGGGAGAATATGATGCAGTTTCGCCCGAAATTATAGCAGCAATCACAGAGAAAGTCAAAAAAGAATGTAAGTTTATGCTGTACCTCTCACACGACATGTTTGTATCGTATTGAGCCTCACCGAGCGCGCAAATGCTTACCGTCTCTTCTTACTTAGTATTTGATCACCTCAAACAAACAGGCAACATTGATGACCAACTCCGAGCCTCATCTATGCAACAATCAGAAAGATCAAGCTCTACAAATCCATCACCTCCGCCTTCAGGAAATCGTAAAGTTTATACTCCTCCGTCACCAACAAGTACAACAAGACCAAGATTTTCCCCTCCTCCAACCGAGTCTATGAGATCTCCACCAGCAAGTCCCCGGGAAGAGAAACCTTCCGCGAGGTTCCCCGAACGGGGTTATGCTTCTCGGCAGCCTATCCAACGCACTTTTTCGACATTGGAATTGTCTACAATCGACCAAAAATGGGGAAGATTGTTCAATAATGAAGGGGTGCCCACAGAAAGACTCGGTCAATTTCTGCGAGGTCTTGCAAACCATATTGTAAGTTTGCGCGCCTTTTAAATTACATAAATATCGAGTCTTTGTCCATCAGGGTCTAGACGTGGTCTTTTTTTACATATGGTACGACTGCGAATTGTAACTGACATTCATCCAGGTTGATGATTTTACACCCAAGAAAAGTATCGTGATCCCGCCTTCGAAGATGGCAGCATATTATGGTGCATATCCTATTGACAAAGAAATGTACTCGTATATTTGTAAGTGTTGCCAGAATCCGAGTCTATTCTTTTACTGATACTTGTTTTCAGCAATCTTCAAAACTGCATCCCATTCACAAATCTCAAAACTCTATCAAGACACTGGGTGTCAACATCATTTAATTCAAGCAAACAACAATTCTCCACCTTCTATACCGGCTTTAACACCCTTGGGCTTTGCGCACTGGATGACGATGCAGATTACAGCTCACCCAGACGAGGAATCACAGAGATTGGAAAAAGTGGTATTGGCCCTACCGATTAATGCAGATGGTCCACCGGTAGATGGAAAACCAGAGCGTTTGCCAAAACAAATTTCTCGACACTTGTTACCTGGTTCTGAAGATCGCGAAGCTCAGAAATTACTCAAGTCGGCAATAAACCGCTTTTACGATGAGCTGGGAATATCCCCCGGCAGGAGTAAACCAACAGCCTCGAGCCCTCCACTTCGTGAAACCTCTCCAATGCCTCCGCAATCTCGACCGGTCGAAATTCCTGAATCAAGAGCCCCGCCGGCGCCCACAAGCAAGCCGATTGAGCGAGAAAGACAGCCTTATGTGGCTCAGCCTGGTAGTGGCAAGATGTACACCGAGCCAGTCAACCTGAATTTACCGAATCGACTCAGTCGGGCGAACTCAGCCAGTCGAGTAAAAGACGTTTCGGAACGTTCGCGCAGCCGAAGCCGCGGTGATTCAAGACATACGCGTACACAAAGCACCATAAGCCAGGATAACTACAAGGGACCGCCACCTACATCTTCCAAGCGTCGTGATCGAAGTCCATCGTTCAAGAGCTATAGTCACTCGACACCCAACGACATTAACACAAGCTCTAGTAACTACCCATCATCAAGTTTTCCACCCGCATTTGCACCTTCGTCTTATGGATCCAACAATTCTTTCCCACCTCCACCTGCTTCTGCTTCTGCTACGGAAACTACTCGCGATGCTAGAGATCGTAGACGAGAAGAACGATTACCTCACCGACGAGGCACGGAAGACGAACGCTTCTCAACAACATCCGAATTTACTAGTCCTAGAGACGCAGAGAGATGGGACAGGATGCATGACACAAGGAGCACTTTAAGCGATTATGACGTTGGAAATGGCAAAAACTCGACCTCGTACGAAACGAGAAGCACATTCGTGGAGCCCAACGACATATACGAGGATTGGTATAGGGGAAGCACAGTCAGTGATAAAACCAGCAATAGACATAGTTCTTACGACAGGTATACGCCACAGAACTATTAACCAGTGCTGTACAGGCTGCAGCAAGATCTCAGAGGTTATGAGAAAGGAGGGAAGCGGGCTTTCTTAGGATAGGATGAGAAGGCAATCGCATTTTCTAGACCTTATTTCTTTATGACAATGAGAAGTGATGAGATTTGGGATGATGTATTAGTTTTTACGGATTTATGCGGAGGGCAAAACAAAACGGTCGCTTCAAAACCTGTCATATTTCGTTATCTTCTTCTATTGCTTTTCTTTTTTCTTTTGGGCGGGGTTATTTGGAATAGGATTGGGCTGGTTAGGTTAGGTTAGGTTAAATTTGGTTCGGATAAGGAATTTTTTTTTATGGAAAGCGGGAGTGTGTGCGAGCTTTTGAATTTGAGGCGAAGGGAAGTTGATACAGTATTTGGGATCCATTTTCTGGGGAGTGAGGGAGGGAGGGGGTCATGTCGAATTCAAGTATATCAATATCATACCATAGCGCATGAGATTCTGTTCTGTTTCCATTAGCAAGTCACGATTGATACCACTAGGGATGTTAAATTGATTTGATTTATTTATCTATCCAATTTTTGTTGTTTGGCTTGATTTGACCTTTGTTCTTTTGTGGCGTATGATAGGTGTAGAATGGGTGTATGGATTGGGATTTGCTTGTTCTTACGCTTTTAGGTTGGCAGATAGTAGGAAGTAGCAAGGTGGGAGGGAGATTCGGGATGCAGCCTGGCTGGGCAGGTGGGAGGCATGTCGGTGCAGGGATATACACAAGCATGTTCATTCCATTCGCCTCATCTTCCAAGTTTGGAAAAAAAGAATTGAATATTTACTAGATAATTATCATGTCTGTAGAACTTTGTGGCTGATTGACTGACTGACTCGAGTCTCATATTGCTCCAACTTTGGTTCATTCATATCTTAAATAACCCCCTACCATCCAATTCCAAGCCTTCCCTCCCATTTTCATCCTTTCCATGGATTCCAGCCATAAAGACGGAGAACAAATGCCGCCGTCTTTCCTAGCTCCATTTCAAAGCAAGTAAGAAACGCCCGCGCTGAAAAGAGCATATAAGCAGCCTATGACTAATTGAGTATTATCCATGCCTATTGCAGAATGACCTTTTCCCTGGGCCAATTCTTACAAATACAAATCATCCGCCCTGTCCTAACCCATAAAGAATGTTGGTCTTTTTGACTCAAGCAATTGTTTTTTCCCTTGCCACCAAGATGCAAATTCCTGTACCGCCCATAATTTCCAGTGATATTATAAACCCGTTCGTAGCTCATGTCGTCGTCAGTATAATCAAAATTTGAAGCAATCAGTCAGCCTCAGCCAATTGAATAATCAATTTGCTGGCCAGGTCAAGGAATGGGAAAGGGCTTGTGATGTCCTTCTCCTCGTACATCACTCCTTCAGCCGACTCATAGCCTGCACATTTGAAATCAACGAGATAAACTCCAGGTTCCATCTCATAAAGTTGGATATCAAGGTGCATAACCACGCCCTCTGTGGGTCCCTTGTTTGATACAGGTGATTCTGGCAGGGGGACAGAACCGACGTTGCTGGGCAATGTAGTAAGGGAGTGGCGTCGGATATCTAATCATGGTTAGCGTGGACATTCATAAGGCTTTTATATCCAGAGTTCACATACCATCTTTCTTCCAGCGAACATGTAGCACCCATGGATCGTCGGGTAACTTGTAACGGTGGCTTTTATCTACACCGTTGAATTTC
>JWJB01010109.1:0-28781 GCA_000812895.1 Rutstroemia sydowiana | reverse complement strand
TCATCCCCATAGCACTAGTAACACTTTCGACTAGACTAGACGTATTGACACTGCCAAGTAATGACGACGTTAAGCCATATCCTAAAGTCCCTGCTGCTCCAGCAATTCCAGTGTCATTAAATCGTGCAGTTGAATTTGCTGTTTTTGATGAAAGTTGCAGGCCGTCGGATGTTCCACTTCCCAGACCTTGAGCAAGTGCAAGAAGAGCTCCATTGATAGTCCCTGAGCCTATGGTCATTTGCATTGTGCTGTTGTCCAATGTCATGGTGGTGGTAGTAGCGGTTGTGTTTTTACTCATGCTCATCGATGCGGCCAATGTTCTCGTGAGTCCTGAGCCCAAATTCATAGCGGCTTTGTTTAGTCCCGTAGCTGTCGTAGCTGGTACAGGCATATTCATCATTCCTGCCATAACGCCCATGGCCATACCGGTGCCCAAGTACCCCGCGGGCTCAATAATCTCTGATACTATTCCAGTGAAGTTTCCTTTAAGGACTTGTCCTACTGCTGAATCGCCGCTCCCAAGAAGACTCGAGGCACCAGAAGAAATGGTCGATGCAGCACTCGAGGCAGCGTCTCCAAGAGCGCCAAACAACCCCCTTCCATCAACGCCAACATCTGTAAGAGGTTAGCTTTTGAGGGAAGAAATACACATTACAGAGTCGCCACAACATACCATTGCTTCGAGCGTGGAGGTTCGAAGGAGAAGCATGATCAGATGACGAAAAGACGAATATTAATAGTAAGGAACCAATAGTAATATAGAAGAGCGTTAAACGCCATGAGGAACGTTTAATGAGAGAAAGTACATTTGAAAACATGATTGATGTTCAACCAGGAACAATATAAGGAAAAATTATATGTTGTAATTAAATAAAAGCATAACCATCACCCTCTTCAGAGAATGAACTCGACGCGGGCGATCGATATTTAATGTTTTTATTCTTATAACGCTTTGTTGATACTGCGGGCGTTAATGGTGGGTGTCGTTTCAGTAGAGCCACCATCCCTTGCTCCCTCGAAGAACTGACAAGCATCGAAGTTATATTGAAGCATCATCCAGATTCCATTGGGAAAGCACTGCCTTCCATGTATCATAAAAGAAGCTTTACAAAGAGACGCTATCCTGTTACCTCCATATTTGTATCCTTCCACAAGGGTACGCCTAGAATGAAGTAAACTAGCTAAATGCAAGGGGAATAAAATGGCTATTAAGGCCATCAAAAAGCAGCAACGGGGACATGAATTTGCTGACAAAAAGTGGATAGTATATAGTGGATATAGATTTTAAAGTTCAACGCTCATGGGCGCAGCGTTGCAACTTGCACAATCTGTATGGAGGCGAAAAGACCCCTCCCCAGGCAATAAACACACTCATGAATAAGGGCTCGATAGTACCCGGTTTCAAACAACGATGCGAGAACCAATGATTGGTTCCCAAGAATATTTTCGCATCCTGAAACAATCAAAACATTGATGGCAATCGCAGTGATCACTCTCTACCATACCGTAAATCATGAGGCAAATTGCCCTAGCAGAAATTATTACTCAGTATGTAACATTCCATACAAACTGAGCACATCTATCTCAGATGGTTTTGAGGATATACTTTTTCATACATTTTTGATTTTATCTGTTTAACATTAAAATTTCACTACTTTTGTCGTATATATTAGAGTTCTTGATTATAAGGTGTAGGGTAACCAGCTGGGTTGAGATTCATTTTATGATATATATTACTATTCTGATATAATGATAGTAGTTTCACAACTCTAGAGTCTTAGTTAACCAAAGCTACTTTCTTCATTTCTAGAAGAGGTTATTGTCGAGTAGCATCCCAAGTGTGTATTCCGATCTTTAACCTTCAAATTTGATAAGCTTAACTGGGCGTAGAATTATAGATAAAGGCGGTGCACATGTAATGTATAAAACTATTTGTAGCTTTATTGTAGTATATGAAGAAGATCACATAAACTAACAGCACACACATGGATTCATTAGTGCACATTGTTCTCCGCACGTAGCCCATAATAGTAAGCTTATCAATTATTAATATTGGTATTGAAACTTATGTCCACTTGTTTATACACATAATTCCATCATATTGGAGAACTTGAACCCGACATGTCTCATCTCAATGAGTTAACTTCCCAAAGCCATGACCTTCACCACATAACAAATAGAACTGTTGCTTTAAATAATGATGCAGAAGTTGGAAGTGACATCACAGCGAACTCAGGTCAAGAAATTGAATCTCGAGCGTTGGCACCGACAGATTCTGGAGGGAAGGCCTATCTAGTTTTGGCTGGATGTACTGTCATTCAAGCTCCTGTCTGGGGTAAATATAAACAACTACCTTGAATCGAGACTTCAACTAACCAAAAGTCTAGGTTACTCCTTGGCGTTTGGTGTCTTTCAAGAATACTACGAAACACATGATACTCTCAAAGGTTCTCATGGATCTGTGGCTATAGTTGGCACCACTCTTAATGGTTTGATGTATTTATCGATGCCGATCATGTTCACAATTTTGACACGCTACCCCAAACTACGTCCGTATTGCGGTCCGTTAGGTTTGCTTATTACAATTGGAAGCTTGATATTATCTTCGTTCGCAACTCGAGTGTGGCACCTCATCGCGTCTCAGGGAGTGTTATGCGCAATAGGTTCAGGGTTATTGTATGCTCCAACGACTTTGTATCTAGACGAATGGTTTGTTGCGCGTAAAGGTATGGCGTATGGTACGATCGGAGCTGGGAAATCTGCAGCTGGTGTTGTCGTTCCATTCTTGATGACTTCCCTTCTCGAAAAGTATGGACCAAAGACCACTCTCTTAGCCTGGGCAACAACACTTTGCATTATAACTTCACCGTTGTTGTTTTTCTTGAAGCCTCGTATACCGGTGTCCAGATCTGTGGCACATCGACCTCTATCATGGAGTTTTCTCAAGCATACAACGTTTTGGATGATGCAACTTGGAAATGTAATCCAAGCCTTTGGATACCTCCTGCCGACCACCTACCTTTCCTCTTATGCTCATGTTATAGGCCTCCCAACCATCACCGGTGCGCTGCTTATTGCGAGTATTTCGCTGTCTGCGATTTTTGGTTCGATAAGCTTTGGTGTTCTCGGTGATCGTCTACTTCCCTCGACAGTTATCTTGGTCTCATCCCTTGGCTCAGCGATAGCAGTATTTGTATTGTGGGGTCTATCTAGCCACATCGCTCTCCTCGTAGCATTTACCATAGTGTATGGGTTTTTCGCCGGAGGATTTAGCAGCACCTATCCAGGAATTTCAAAAGCGATGAAGAGCGAGGACGACGGTATCGATACGGGACTAGTGATGGGATTACTGCTTGGAGGTCGAGGACTAGGCTTCGTAATCGGAGGGCCTCTCAGCACGATATTGCTGGATAGCTCATGGAGTGATGTCGGCAAATGGGGATACGATACCATTTATGGTCCCATAATCATCTGTACTGGTGCTACAGCACTTTTTGGTGCCTGGGGATGTATTTGGGAGGTTATGAAGAGAGTCATTTAGCATTCCCACTCGTAAGTGATGAGAATACAAATGCTTTGCTTCTCTGGAGTATTTCGCATCTGAGTTTGAATCTCCAACATGTTAGTACAGAATCATGAACTGAGATAAGAGAGAGATGAGGTGGTAAGGTAAAGGGGAATTAGTGGTACGGTTATATTCACATAGCTGGGAGCAATAGAACTGCAGTACGTACAATACTGTAAGGTTCGCCAAGTGTATGGTATGATGTCCATCGAAAAGAGTATCGGTATTCTATGGGAATAATTATGAGACAAGTAGAACTGGGTCTACAGAATTGCTATACCAAAGTTCTAAACTCAAGGTGAAAGAGAAAAGCGGATTTATGATGTTCATTGCCTACTTAACTCTAGTTTTTACAGTAGTAAGCAATTTGTGGTTCCTGCCCTGCCCTGCCCTGCCCTGCCCTGCCCTGCCCTGCCCTGCCCTATACTTGTTGATTTTAAGGTTAGAACCGATGCCTCGGCCCGTGGACATCACGATAATCAATTCAACCTTCACTTCAACGTTCTTCAGAGCTCTTTACTCGTACTGCACATATGTATTACTGCTATTCCAATTATCTGTAAATGTACGAAGTGAAATGGTTTCTTCAACCGCTGAATTAGGTATTGATGTAGCTCTGGGTTCAATGGTTTCTTTTACCGCCGAAATAGGTAATTATATGTATTCAATTGAATACGAACGATGAGGAGTTTGCTTTGCTAAGTAAGGGTTGAACATTGAAACTTATACTAGATAGAAAAAGGACAAAACTTATGGGCATAACGTATTAACGAGTACTATAGATTCAATTTGTAGTATTTTCTAGGGGTTGTCTGTTCGTGCATACGGGCAGTGCAAACATTAACATACTGTAGAACTATCATGGGTGGAAAAGAATACTAGTAGGCCGTGCATAGCGCATAATTCCCAAGGGTATTTCCCGTTGAGATCGCTAATTACTTTTCAATGAAGGCACATCTTGATCCATTAACACGGGGATATCACACAAAATCATCTTAGCGAATAGCAATGTATTATGGAGCCCTTTCAAAACTTGTGGAATAAAATAATTAGTAGTCAATCGGTTTTGCCTACCTGTCAATTCTAGCTGTGAAACGTCCCGAGTTCGGTCATCCCAACTTTTTGAAGTCTCATCTTGGTGTATGAAACTCGGCAATCATACATTTTATCCACAATCTTAGATGAGCCACAAATAAGTCTAGTACTTGGAAGATGGATGCGGTAACAGTCCAATCTTTCATCTGTGCACACCTTTTTTTTAAGCTTCATTTCCTTCCCTGGTTATTAATTCAAGGTCGGATTAGGTCCGGAGAAATAGGGGGTTGATGTCGCAGATCTCATCTCAAGTGTGGTCAATAGTTGGTCTGAACATCGATTTGGGTTTTTGCCGTAGTTCGGCGAAAAAGGGTTTCTTGGCGTCTCATTCTCCTGGCAATTCTCCTCCACGGGTTCTTTTACTAAGGCTGCTTTTGGGTAGAGGGGCAGCAATGTGTAGCTATGCGCCTCAACTGAGACAAATTCCGTCTTGGGACGAAAGTAGGGACGAGGACGATGTTACATGGCCTTGACCTCCAGCCTTTGGATATTCCACCAGTGACAACTGCGTAGATATCTTATATATAAGATCATCAAGTACTTCCTGCTATACTTCCTTTTTCATTCATCATCATCATTCATTCAATTACTTTCCATTCTTTAAGTTTTTACACAGCTGCGCTGTCTTTAACTTGTTAATACATTTTTATTCTATCTTTAATTATCAATTCCACTCACTCAACAAAATCTCCCACCAAACACAATCCTCAATACCCAATCATCTTTCACCATGCGTTTCTCATCAGCAGCCTTCGTTCTCCTTCTCTCCGTTGTCTCGGCCTCCCCGGTTCCAAAAAAATCATCAGCTACCTCCACCACTGCAGCAGCAGCATCCACAGCAACAGCTGCCGCCAAGGCTGCTGCTGCTAGCGGAGGCAGTGTTCTCACAGCTTCAGCATACAACGATTTCCAGATTTCCAGTGGAACAGCCGGTACTGCTGAGACTGAGGCCAACGCACTCTTTGCCAATATTGATATGACCAATCTGGCGGGTGTCTCAGCTAGCGATTTGAAAATTATCAAAGGCATTCACGATGCTGCCGAAGATGCCGAAACCGATGCATTCAACGATGCAATTGATGCTGCAAGTGGGACTGCCGCCACAGCACTTCAAGTACGTTTTCCTACCTAGCGATAGGCAAATAATCCTAGTGCATAATACTAACAGTTATCTAGAACGGCAAAATAAAGAACAAGGTCCTCAAGCTCACCGCAGAAGTTCTCGGAATCCAGGTGGACGCCGCACAGGGAGGTGACGATAGCGATTTGGCCGCGGAACAAACCAAATTGACAACCAATATCGGTCTTGATACCAAGGCCGCGGGTCAAGCTTCTACAGCCGTGTCGTTTACAGCCACCAGCTAGATGGTAGTTTTGCAGGAATAGAGCACATGGACATGAAGAAGGACAAGTAATGCTTTGATAGCGAAGGATCCGCGAATTGGGGAGGTTTCGATAGGTCCTAGGGGTTCGGTGTTTGGAGATGTTCTGCCAATGGCAAATCTATGGGAAATCAAAGATTTGGAAAGCCAGTTTACCAATTGTGGAGGAAGGGTAGATTGTTGAGGGATGGTTTCTAATATAAAGTACATTTAATATCAATAACATGATGAGAAAATTTGAAGGGATTGTTACCTGAAGGTGAACTGTGACTTCTGCTTGATGAACCTTCCAGCATGCACTGCACTACTAATGAACGAACCATAACCTCCAACTGAAAAACGCAGTACCACTAATACTGGGTATAAAAAAAGCAATGAATTTTATAAATCTCAATTATTGAATTAGATGTGAATAATAAAATCGTGATATTGTAAGGCTTGCTTTTACATGATTTGATTTACTAATAAGTAGACGTTAAACATTTAGACTATTTGATTCATCAAATAAAAAAGAAACAAATGGATTTTATAAATCCTAATGATTGTTGAATTAGATCCGAACAATTCCATTTCAAGTTGTAGTATTGTAAAGCTTGCTTTTAAAAGATTTGATTTCATCAAGTAAATGTTAAACATTGAAAATTACAATACAAAAAGGACAAACTTACGAGTATTAACGAGTAATGAATCCAGTAGTACCGATATATATTTACAACCCTCCACTACTAAAGCAACAAAACTTCAAAGGCCAATAAACACGCAATCTCATAATAAAATCTAGAATCGAACACAACATGTATACAGTAGTGGTATCTAGAGGGAAATAAGTTAATAACATGAGAGCCACAATACTTTGAGTTACGGTTGAGTAGGAACTAAATCACCAGTGAGCGTGATAAAACTATTAATACAGCACAAGTTTTCACCCCTAAAATCAAATAGCTTTCTAGATATCTAGCCTAATGGTTTGTTCAACTTCAAATTTGAAGTTCTCAGTGTTCAAGTATTACTCGAATATCAATCGGTGTTCAAGACTTTGACCATTCCGAGCATCCCCAAAGGAGAAACCCCAGAATACAGAACACGCGACAACCCATCACAAAAACCAATCACAACACATCACCACAGCATCTCAATCTCAACCTGCATAATTTGTTGCACATCTCAAAAAGGGCGAAAGAGGGGGGGGCCTCCTCCAAATCCCCTCTCAAACTTACCGGCTTACATACTCTATCTAATATGGTCTGGAGTCTGGACCATGGTGGTCATACGTTCACCGACATTTCCAACGTGGACCAATCAAAAGCCCACAATTTAAATTTGTTGCACATCTCATTCCAGATCGTGCATATATCACTCCCATGACATTTCCTATCCTGTATTTCCACACTTATCCAATCTTAGCTCTCGTCTCTTTAGCCTAATCCATTTTCTATACACCATGAGTCGGGAGGGATCACATGAACCAATCGTTTAGTGGAGTTTGTGTGACGATGTCCGAGTGTTCCGGGTGACCTTCATGGATGTTATCCAATGAGAAAGTGGGATGACTTGATTATTTTTATAATTTTGCATATCTGAAGTTTGTTGCAGGTCTGGTATCTGTTTTGTTGCTCTCTCTTTACGGGAGGTTACACAGAAACAAAAATACGCAAATATGACTGGCTCGGATGAGATGGAACGAATGAGTGGAGTGATCATGGGAGGATTGGAGTTAAGAACTAGAGGTGTGAGCACGCAACTGAGGATGGAAATATTTTGTGGATCTATTCTTCGATGAAGAGGTTCATGGCAAAAACGTGAAAGCCACGCTCTCATTTTCAGACGTGCAACAAATTTGATGTTTTTCCATGGGGTTCGTGGGTTGAAGATATCATGTGCGTTGGTTACTTGGCATTTGAAGTTAGCGGATTGCGCCACTCGGGTGTAATTACATAAGCTTCCCTCTACTGTACCAGTACAGTGTAGTTAGTGTATATGCAGTGTACTGTATGGGCATTGGGTGAATAGTGATGCACTAGGATGCTGCTTACCATGAATTGGGATACCCAATGGCGGAGATTTCACGATATCTTTGGTGGGATGAATGGGATGAGATGGGATATTGAATTGTGCGGTACCGAGCTTTACTATTCTCCAAGTGGATTATGTTATTTCAGATGATGTGAAAGGGAGAATGGGGTACCTGGGGAAATGAAAGAGCATCGCATGCTGTTGGATTCTTTGTTTGATCTGCCACGATGTTTATGTGTGACTATACTTTTCTTCTTTTGCCTATCTCAAGTCATCTACTGTACAGTTGCTTTTCCTTAGGTTTGTTTCCTTCTGCCTGCAACACTAATACCATCGGACTTAAGCTCCACCAGTTCTGTTTGTTTGTTTGTTTGCTTGCTTATCTTACCTAGAAAGCCTACGTACATATTGATAAGTACTTGTAGATACTGCACGAGGTTCTCGTGGAGGTGCCTCATTGGGCGGTGTTTATTGTGTTGCTTACCTGTTGTAAGTATTATGGGGATTGGGCAAACCGCCATGTTTTGTTTACCTGATTCGTAAAGTTGCGGGATCCAGTGGATTTTGTTGGTGGTGTGGTTGGGTTGTGAATTCATTTCAATATCGAGAGGTTAAATCTCTAAATCCCAGGGACAAGAACTGAATAGTAATTGATTGTATTAGAGACTTACGATAAAGTCGTTATATTATAAGACTCAGATATTCAGGAAATTATTTACTAAGTAAGGTTTGCACATTGAATGCATATTGAAGCTGGAGTACATTTAGGCCAAACATATTACGGCGGGTAATAGGTAGTTAGATAAGACATCCGCATCTATCTAGTATGTAATCCTAAGCGTCACTCCGCAGATTCCGGTACGTATCGGCTGCTGCGGAAAGACGCCAATTATATTAGTTGCCACACGTCGTAGACGAACAACATTGATATCGTGGCACATTAATTTTCCGATCATGGGGGTTGCCATATCAGGAAGCGGCGCGGATGATTTACACGATCTAATTATTGGTTACTGAAACCATGCCATGTTAACAGGGTCGAAAGCACACGACTAAGACTTCTTACCAACTTTTGATAATGATTACTCCACTCCACCTCTTCTTTCTTTCAAAGCAATTCAAAGAAATGCCATCAGATTTATAATAATGACATGAATTCTGATGTCTTTAGCGCTCTGCAAGTGCCGAGCTCCCGATGCTCGTGTAGCTTTGTTTGAGTTGTATATTTTGCTCCACAGAGTACTTCCATTTTGGAAATAATAAGTGCGAGGAGAAAGCATATACCACTTTTTGAAATCCCACTTCTCCGTTTATAGGAAGCGTATATAGACGTGCGGGTCGGGAGTTGGGCTCCTTCTACACACTGTGAATATTATCTGGGGTAAGCGAACTGTGAGCCATCCTCCCAGCAGATCCACCTAAGCACATAAGTTAAAACTTGCTTGCCCCCCAAGCTTACCATTCATAAACCCGAGTGAGTGAATGAGTGAAGTAACAGTGATTTTTCACCCTCCCACAACATCTTAGCAATCCAGCACAGTATGGGTGGAATTGGCGCAGTAGCAGAACCTCTCGTGGTCATCACCCTTCTCTTGGGCGGGACTTGGATAAACCGTGCTTTCACACCCGGCCAACGAAAGGGTTCAATCCCATCATCACCCTCAGTAAACTCACTCAACGATCTAGCCGATGCGGAAGCATTAATCGAATCACTCAGACCGACCTCTCCTTCACTGCTCACCCAAGGTGAGCCAAAATGGCATACCCGACAACTTGGGATATGGGGTGCGAAATGGGAGGTTACGACGCCGAATACGAGGAGGTTTAAAGGATATTTCATGAGCCGGTTGCTGGAGAGGTTTCCTTTCCTGGTGGAGGTCTGGTATTGGGGCTTGATATATTGGGTAAGTTTTCTTCCGCAGAGACGTGGTTTTTGGCTTGCGAAATGCCGTCCTTGCTGACTGGTGCTCGTATCTTAGGTGTATCAACTCGGACGAGCAGCAGGCGCACTTTTGATCGTTGAGAGTACGGTCGTAGCAGCGGAGAAACATTCCCTTCAAGTAATTGCTGCCGAGGAAAAATTGCACATATTCTTCGAGCTCAACATCCAGAAATTCTTCATGCAACACGCATTTCTCATGACGTGGACCAACCGCATATATTCCTTCATCCATATACCTGGCTCAATCAGTTTTCTAGTCTGGTTGTTTTACTACACGAATGCCGGAAATCGGACATCGCATAATACAGAGGATGTATTATTTGCAGAAGAAAAAGGCTCATTGAAGGGTCCAAGTCCGAGATTATACGAGGCTAGGAGAAGAACAATGGCGCTTTGCAATCTGCTTGCTTTTATTATATTCACCTTATGGCCATGTATGCCGCCTCGTTTTCTCTCGGCCGACAATTCAAGTATAAGTGAACAAACCAGAAGCTATGGGTATGTCCTCGGGTGGAACGTTCCTTGGTTGAATCTTGATGCATACTAACCAACACCTCAGTTTCGTAGACACAGTTCATGGACCACTCGGCGAAGGTTCAATTTGGACAGATAACCGCTTCGTTAATAAATTTGCGGCCATGCCGTCTCTGCATTTCGGATACTCGCTGCTAATCGGACTGACCATCATGACGATTCCGCTTTCTTCGTCCCTCTCTACGACTCTCACATTCCGCATTCCGTTTTTATCGAAAAACATTCGAATTCCGTTTAGGAAACGAGTGCTATGTGTGGCGATTGGAGTTATTTATCCGAGTGTGATTTTGCTGGTAATTTTGGCGACGGCGAATCATTATGTGTTAGATGCGGTAGCTGGCGCAACAGTGTGTGCGCTGGCGTGGTGGGGGAATAGTGTGATGTTGAATTTGCTGGTGGTGGAGGATTGGTTTTTGTGGGTGCTGAGGATACATCGACCGGAGAGGGGAGACGTAGAGGCAGTTGAGAAGTTGAATGAAGAGTTAGGTGAAAGGGAAAGGAGAGGTTCAGGTGAGTTGCGTGAATGGAAAAGGATGCAGAGGTCGTAATGGTCGTGGGATAATGGTAGAGGAAAACTCAACTATGGTGATAGAACTGCCACTCATTGTATTGTATCATACTTTCAATAGAACAGCCCACCTTAGACACAGAATAGAGATTTAGATTTTCTGAATGGAAGTCGAGCAGAAGTTCTTGAAATCGATTTCTAAATAAAAGATACAAATTGGGCTTTTAAAAGGCATTTTGGAAATGGAGTTCTTTGTGTATGAGATAAATGATAAGTTTTAGATATTCGATTTATTAAATAGATGATGAACAATAATGTATAAGTCTTGATTCATTGAATGGTGATTGAAGATTGGATGGGTGTATTCGGTACATACTTGAGTAACCCAATACTGCCTACAACAATTATCCAGCGTTCATTCCAAAACCATCATTATCTAACGGCTATTTAGATGCCAGCAGTAATCCATCCTCATATCCATACTAATTTCTGCAACTTGCCCACCACCCTACAAACCACAATCAATCTTACCTTATATGAGCCAACCCTAACACATAATCAAAAACAAACATGGCCGTTCCTAAATATCATTACATCATCTCTTGTCGCAAATTTGCTATTCAAGGAGTTTATTGATATCATCAGAAGCATGGAGAGAGGAACTCTCCACCCGTCGATCTTTAACCCATCGGAATGTACATCCCCTAATTGTAAAGCAAAGAAATTCAACCTTATCAACCAATAACAAATTTGTGAATAAGGCGTAAATCCACTTTCTTCTATTCCAACCATCGCATACCCACCACAACGCACCAAGTATTTAGCACAGTACTTTGTTCTATGAGTACTTCGTCCAAGATTTCTTACCCCTTTCGCGGCTTCGCCCTATTCTTCTAGAGCGAAAAGCGAGAGCGGGCCTATCTATATCTAATTTTCATTTCTATCCTCTCAGGCTCTGAGATAATTTCCGAGACTGGTAGGGAATTCTATATGCTTAATTTGGTTTTTGTTTATATGCTCCCCACTTCCCCGTATTTATTGTGTGTTAACTGGCCATTGGGATTGGTACACTCGTAGTTTCTTTTGTCTCCAGGTGGAGCAATGGCTACTTTTAAGACTGTACGGACTCCGGAGGAAAGGTGAAGGATGCCTTTAGTACGGAAGCTCTCAATTGATTAATATAAAATGTGATTCGAAAGTTGTGAGGCTCTGTGATGGAAAATATGGATATGTAAATCGCCTTGCCACAAGTGTCAATTTCGGGTTGGTGCCGGCCCCTGTTCTAGGTTACGATGATTACCACGCGATACGCGCAGAATGATCTGGTTTGGTGAGGAGATGTGTTACTGTAAGAGGGGGTGTACGTGAGGGGGGGTTAAATACTTTAATTTTATGTTGCTTGATTGGTATAGATATAAGTATGAGATTCTCGGGTCCGAACTTAATTTTGATGTAGGAGAAATATAAATAGGTATAGTATGTGTTAGCATGTATTGAAGATATACTTTTATAGGAAGAAGTTAAAGAATTCAGAAAGAACTGTAAGATTATAACTTTGGGGGTTGAAAAGTTAGAGATTATCGGGACCGAACTTACTTTTGATAGAGGATAAACACAAATATGTATAGTATGTGTTACCATGTATTGAAATTGAAGATATACCTTTCTTATATGTACTGTACTGTATGAAGTTGAAGATGAAAAGTTAGAGATTCTCGGGACCGAACTTTACTTTTGATGTGGGACAAACATACAAACATAAATAGGTACACCGTACAGTACCGTTGTTACATGGTAACACATACTATAAGTACTAATAAATTACCGGTGAGTCGGTGATAAGGTGATAAGGTGATACAATGATATTAATATCCGAGTATACAGTAGGTATGTAGGTATGTAGTAGGTAGTACTGGTAGAAGTAATAGCTCGTACATAGTAGGGAATTATAGGGAAAAAAAAGGGAAATAATAGGCCGTCGGAGAAAAAGCTTATATCCTTATTATTTCTTTATTAATAACCTGGAATATTATAACGCTCCGAATGCCGATTTAAACATTTTCTTTAATAATTATTATTACCTGGTACTGGTATGGTATAACGCTCCGAATGCCGATTTTTAACATTTTCTTTAATAATTATTATTACCTGGTACTGGTATGGTATAACGCTCCGAATGCCGATTTTTAACAAATCATAAGCGCCCCCTTTCTAAAAATTTCAAAAGTCATACAGGGTTTATTATAGAAAACCCCATGTTGACCAGAAGGCTGGATTGGAACTAAACCAAGCAGGCAGTTAGGCTAAAGTAAATTGGTGGGATCCCCCTCTTCTACCGTTTACCTACCTACCTAGGTACCTAGTAGTTATCCATCCTTAGCCTTCTTCATCTTAGCCTTCTCTCCTTCTTAAGCCGTTTTCAAATTGAAGTTTGCTTTATTATTAATCTTTTTTTTTTTATGGATTTTTTCTATTTAGACTCTTTCGTAGATTCTTCTATATGTATATATATATGAACATTAAACTTCCCTTCTTTCCTTTTCTTGTTTATTGTCTTTAATCTTAAAATTACTTTTCTTCTTCTTTTGATATTTTAATTCTCTACAAAAGTGGCTATAGAAGAAAATAATTAAGTTGAAATTTCACATCATTACGTACAAAACGGGTAGATCAAACGGGCGCCACCCAAGGCCAAGAACAATGGCTGCAGCGACGGGAAATGGAGAAGTAGTGGGAAAATCAATCGATGGGCAAGCAAACGAGCAAGTGGCTTCTACATCCCGCGCATCTACAGCGGTAAGCTCAGAAGATGCTCTCGCAGAGAAGAAACAGGAATCAGGCAATATCGACTCGAGTGGTAATAGTGCAAACGGAATTACCAATGTTTCTGCAGCACCAGAAGGTAATGCGTCTCCATCCAACGATGTCGCAACCGAGCCTCAAGCTCCCGAAGCTAGCCGTACGAAACTTCAGACGACCATTATTATGTTTAGTCTTTGCGCGTCAGTATTCCTCGCGGCACTCGACGTCTCAATCATCACTACAGCACTACCAACCATCTCAGAACATTTCCACAGCAATGCCGGATATACATGGATTGGATCTGCATATCTCCTTGCGCAATCGGCCAGCACGCCAATTTGGGGAAAGATATCAGATATTTGGGGAAGGAAACCGATCCTCTTAGTTGCGGCAGCAATCTTCTTCATTGGAAGTGCTTTGGCGGCGACTAGTGTTAGTATTGCCATGCTGATCGTTGCTCGTGGCGTGCAGGGACTTGGTGGTGGCGGCTTGATTGTTCTGGTCAATATTTGCATCAGTGATATGTTCAGTATGAGGAAGAGGGGCATGTATTTTGGCATGGTTGGTATGACCTGGGCGTTTGCTAGCGCTATTGGACCTTTGTTAGGCGGAGCTTTTACTGAAAAGGTCACTTGGAGATGGTGTTTTTATATCAATTGTAAGTCTTCGTTCTTTCTGTTCTTTTTGTTGATTCTCTGTGGCCGGGATTCTAACCTCATTTTAATAGTACCCATCACAGGAGTGGTAGGCATTGCTCTGTTCTTTTTCTTACACCTCGAAAACCCAAGAACGCCGATGTGGGAAGGACTTAAAGCAGTGGATTGGTTAGGAAGTCTCTTGATCGTTGGGGGTACGCTTATGCTTCTCTTGGGATTGGAATTCGGCGGCATTACGTATGCTTGGAACTCGGCAACTGTCATCTGCCTAATCATATTTGGAGTCTTCGCTGCGTGCTTATTCGTAGTCAACGAATGGAAATTCGCCAGATACCCAGTTATACCCCTCCGCATCTTCAAACAGCCTTCCAATGTCGCAGCACTCGGTGTTGGCTTTTGCCACGGATTCGTTTTCATCGCTGCATCCTACTATCTCCCTCTCTATTTCCAAGCCGTCCTTGGTGCGACACCTCTTCTTTCTGGAGTTTACGTTCTACCCTTCGCCATGTCCCTTTCCCTTACTAGCGCCGCTACCGGGATCTTCATCAAGAAAACAGGCAAATATCTGCCACCCATCTACTTTGGTCTCTTCGTAATGACGCTCGGTTTCGGACTATATATTAACCTTCCTAATGGTCACACATGGTCCAAAATCATCATTTACCAAATCATCGCAGGAATAGGCGTGGGTCCAAATTTTCAATCACCATTAATCGCTCTGCAAACATTGGTCAAACCAAACGATATAGGCACAGCAACGGCAACATTCGGATTCGTCAGAAGTATTGCGACAAGTATTAGTGTAGTCGTTGGAAGTGTGGTGTTTCAAAATGAGATGCAGAACAGATATTCGACTCTGGTAAAGAGTTTGGGAGAGTCAGTGGCAAATGAATTGAGTGGGGGTAGTGCTGGGGCGAGTGTAGGAATTGTGTCGGCTTTGCCTAGTGCACAAAGAACGGTTGCGAGAAGTGCATATTATGAGAGTTTGAGGATTATGGTATGTCCCTTCTTACCCTGTTTTGAACTATAGCTTTCCCCTTCGAAGAACAGCTTCTCCTTATAAAAAGAACAAAACTAACATCAGTAGTGGATAATGTACGTCGCATTCGCCGTCCTAGGACTTTTAGTCAGTTTCTTTATTGGGAAACAGGTGTTGAGCAACAACCATGAACGCGCACAGGTGGGTTTAGCGGAGCAGGAGAAGACGAGGAAAGAGGAGAAGAGGAGATCGAAGATGGGGGATGTCGAGGCTCAGGATGGAGTTGTGGGTGGAGCGGAAAGAGATAAAAAGGAGACCGCACCGTGATTCATGTGTTGGTTGATACATTGAAAACCTGGGGTTGAGGTGGTTGGCGACTTAAGAACTTGGGTATTGGGAGCTCGGACGAATAATTGGAACGACATATTTGCATTTGGCTTATGCATTAGGAAGGAGTTTATTACTTCTTTCTTCTTTTCTGGGCCTCTTCACGGAAAGTTATCTCTCTTTTTTTAATACATACATACAGATTTCATGAGAGCGAAAATTAGCGGCGGGTATTTGCATTTGCATTTAGAGCTAGAGGTAGAGCTGGGGGGGGGGGGAGCGATAAGAGTCCACGTCTTGAACGAATACTTGACGGAGATGAATGATGGATGGACGGATGAATGCATGGATGGATGATACCCGGTTTTACATAGTTGCTTAGTTAGAAAATGAATGTATATGAAGATGAGTATAAAAATAAATTGAATGTTTAATATAGATATCGATAGGAGGCCAGATGAGATGAGGTTATGATGGTAAAAATGCGTACAGTATATAAGGAGTAAATTGTAAGCGGCTTCTCATAAAGAAAGTTTCAGGACAACCAGCCTCGATAATTTGAATATTTAATAAGCGGTCTGATGACGGACGTATAGGGGATATATCTGTAGGGAGGGCTTGTTGTTCTGGGATTTGACTGATTGCTGGATTTGCTATGGAAAAGGGACCAGATCGCGAATCTTGTTCGTTAAAAGCAAATATGATTGTCAAGTCTACTAGTAGGTACAGTAGAATAGATTTGTTCTCATCCAGTAAACCCGTGCCCCGGCTAATTTAGTCTCGTTCATTCATCAGATGAATCTTCAATTGCAATTTCTTTCACAAGAAACAAAAAATAATTAATAAAGCAAGAAGAAATTTCCTCAACGACCAATCAGTCAATTAATTCAATAAATCAATATTCCCGCTTTTTGATAAATGAAATCAAACCCAGAGAATAACTTTCTAATTCGTCATTTTTCAAAGTTCATCATGAGCAATAATAACATATAATTCAATAAGAACCAAAAATTCATAAATCTATCTTTCTCTTTAAGATACGAAAAAAATTAAGGCAACTTGGCCGAGTGGTTATGGCGCCAGTTTCAGGTTCACCTGATTCATGAAAATACTTAGGTATTTGATATTACTGGTCAGAAATGGCGTGGGTTCGAATCCCACAGTTGTCAAAAATTTCATCTTTTTTGGAGGGATATGGATGGAGTTTGAAAGTATTTTTTTTGTCTTTTTGAGGGGATGGATGGATGGATGGGTGGGAGGGAGTTTTTTTTGGTTTTGCGGAGCGGGGTATATATGATTTGGTGGGGTGATAAGGATAAGGAAACTTTAGAAGAGAAACATCTCACAAACAACTAAGCCATCACCATCACCATCAACATCATATATTACCATATTTACATCGAAACATTGACAAGTAACGCCCTGATCGCAGTATATTGTTATTTTAATAGGCAAATAATGGATATAATACTTGGTGGGGGATGGCCAATGAAGAACTGGGTATCTCGACAAATCTGCGGTTTGGATTGGCAACACAAATAAGACTGGTTCCTTCGAAACTAAGGACCACTGTACTGACTGATTAGTATTTTATGGTGGTATTAAGACCATTCGCGCATCTATCTACGATTATCCATGGCTTACAGAGGGTTAGGGAGTTCTACTCCAGCATCAGTGTGTATTTTGGTGGTTAAGAGGTGCAGTTTTTCTCTTCTACTTGAATTTTACTTGAATGTGGTTCTTGTGTTTCGGAAGCTGAAACCAGCAAGTTATTTTGGAGCCAAACCTTCCGGATTGACTCGTCTTCGCGTGCTTGCAATGGTGAACATGTATGACATGAATTGAAGTTACATGCGGGGCTGATGACCATAATGCGTGTGGTGTCACCGTGAGTTCTAGGCAATTGTGTTTCGGTTTGGGAGTTATGATATATATTATTGACGGATGCCCAAAGTCGCACGGAAGATCATTCATTTTGTCTAGTGATCAAATCAACATTTATTATTAATTACCCATCCGGATAATGATTTGCTGGGGGGGAGAAGATAGGGGAGAGCGGGCAACGGCTCGGCTCGAGACGGGTGCGCCATGCTGTGTTGGCGCTCATCTCATATATATATCTATTCATTTCATTTGTCTTGGTCCAATAAGGATATACTGCGATAAAGTAGTTATAATCATTCGGTTGTCTCAAGAGGCAGAAGGTTGAACGAGCTGAAATGGATGTGATAAGTCGAATCACTTGGCATTGGTTGATTGTTGCTCTGCGGAACGGAATAGTTTACTTGTTGATAGATGTACTTTGATATATATATGTAAACGGAGCCACAATTTCTTACATCCACGACTCGGAAGACCTCACAAGCCCTCATTTTGACTACTCAATATGAAGCCAGCTCTAGCAACCTCTTCAACAACAGAACAAGAACACATCAGCCAACGCAGATGCTCTCAAATCATCATTGAAGAACATGCTACCAAAGCCCCCAACCTATCATCGTCATCACCAACACCAATACCAATACCAATACCAATACCAATAACACAGTCCCGACAAACCTCTCATCACAATCCCATTTCCCACACTAAACCGAAATCAAAAACTGCAACTCTCTTCAAACGAATCCCCCACACCCTCCTCAAGTTTCTAAAATTCACAGGCCCGGGAGCAATCATAAGTGTAGCCTACATCGACCCAGATAACTATCAATCGGATCTGACATCCGGAGCTGTCTTTGGGTACAAGTTATTGGCTGCCGTGTTATGGAGTAATTTTGTGGCGGTGGGGTTGCAGGTTAGTTTCCTTTGTACTGTGCTATGTCTCTGAAAATGGTATACAGAGAAATGAGGAGAGGAAAATGATGGCATGAAATGGTGAGTAGTATAGATTGACTTACTAGACTTTTCAAGGCATTATCTACTAAACTCGGTTGCGTAACGGGGAAGGATCTCGCGCGGATGAATAGAGAACACCTGCATCCGTGGGTTAATATCGCGTTGTGGATTTTGGCTGAAGCGGCTATCATTTGTACTGATATTGGACAGGTATGTTCATCTTTCTTCTTTTTTTATCAGCTCTCGATCAACCCCATACCCTCATAAAACCTAGCTCATTCATTAAAAATAAAATCAAAGGTAATCGGCACAGCAATCGCACTCAATCTTCTCAATCCTCACATCACACTAATAGCAGGATGTATTCTATCCCTCTTCGACACCCTCTTCATACTGGCTTTCTACCGTGCAGATGGCTCGATCAGGAGATTAAGGTGGTTTGAAGTGTTAGTAGGGAGTTTTGTAGTAGGAGTTTTTGTGTTATTTTGTATAGAGCTAAGGATGGTGATGTTGATGGGAGATGTGGAGGCTGGGGAAGTTTGTGAGTGTGCTTTATTTCGCTTCGGCTTTTATTTTCCCTCGGTTATGGTATTTTTCAAAGAATGTTTAGGATGCTATTGGCTAGGAAATGTATTATGGATGGTACCTTGCTCTGAAGCCAATTCTGATTTCTGATTGGGTTCGAACAGTTAAAGGATTCCTCCCATCGAGAACGATGTTTGTAGGTCAAGGGTTAGTCTCTTTCGGGTCTTCCACTCATTCGCCGCACTTTTTCATCGATTCCCCTTCCACTTTCGTTCCCTCACATTATCACATCCCCATCTTCCATACACACCCACTCACCCATTGTCAACCCAACACAAGTAATTTCAGTCCAACTCAACCATTCTAACACAGACTCTTCCAAACCTGCGCCATTCTCGGCGGTAACCTCATGCCTCACACCATCTACCTCGGTAGCGGACTCGTGCAACCGCGCATGCGCGCCTTCGACCACCCAAACCCAAATGGCAAAGAGCGAAACCACGAATCCCCAACATCGGCCTATCAACCCTCTCTGAAAGCAATAAACTCCTGCATGAAATACACCATAGCAGAACTCTGCATCACTCTCTTCTCCGTCGCAACATTCGTCAATTCCGCCATCTTGATAGTCGCAGCTGCAGCCTTTACCGATGAAGATGCGGCTAAAGATGCGGATTTGAAAGATATGTATGGTTTGTTTGTGGATACCATTGGATGGGGTGCGGGGACCGTGTTTGCTATTGGATTGTTATTTTCTGGAATTAGCGCCGGTGTAGTTGCGACGATGGCAGGACAGTAAGTTGATTTTTTTTGGATAGTTTGTAGAAAAGCTTGCTTTATGGAAGTCGGATTGGGACCATGAGTCCCTGATTGGGGGGATTATGCGATTTGAAGTTGGACCACTTGATGTCCGGAGTCTGACCCATTTTCTGTGCTGCAGGCTCATTTGTGAAGGGGCCATGAATTGGCGTATGTCTCCATTCCTGAGAAGGCTTGTTACTAGACTCATTGTAAGTGATTTCTCCCCTTATTCTTCTCTCGGTGAAGAGCTTTCCTTTGATCCCTCCTCTCTGCTTTTACTTCCTAAAGTCAGATGGCTGTTCTAAACGCCACTTCCTACATAGTCCATAATACCCGCAATTCTCATAGCCATGTCGACCGGTCAAGCTGGGCTTGCTGAAGCTCTAAATGCATGCAACGTGGTTCTCTCCGTCTCGCTTATATTTATCACATTCCCGTTAGTGTGGTACACGAGCTTTAGTCGGTATATGAGAGTGAGGGTTGATGCTGGTCAGATGGATGAGATGGTGAGAGAGGATAGGGGTGTAGTTGTGGGAAAGGAAGTGGGGGATAAAGAAGGGGGAGAACGCGGGAAAGAGGAAGTAGAATGCGGAACAATGAACGATGAGTGTATGAGAGGTGGGGGTGTAGAAGTGGTCGGAGACGGGGAGGAAATGATTTCTATGGCAAATGGATGGGTACTTACCGTGGTGTCATGGTTTCTCTGGGGTGTGGTCGCGGGTATGAATGTTACACTTTTAACATTTCTGGGATTGGGGATTTGGAAAGATGACTGAGTGGCATAATGTATATGCGATACTTGCTGCTTATATTGAAAGTTTGATACATGGCGGGACCATCGCTAATGGCAACCGAACAGCCGATTGACGTGAACTTCCATCTTACAGAGCCGAGTCAAATTTGAGATCGTACACTTTTTATACCATACCAGATCCAGGACAGGTGTGATTATCCTTCATCCCCTCTCCCAGAACTGGTGCCGTGGTATTTTATCAATGAAGTCCCCAGTATATCGTAGTCTGTAACAGTCTGCCAAGGGCAGCTGAACTAGGGATACTAACGGAATGTGAATTCGCGCAAAATAGAACTTTACTCATCATGAATACAATCCCAATTTCCGTAAAAATGGAAGTAATACTTATGCAATAGCTTTTATGGCGATCATATATATAATAGTCGAAACCTCCAAGTTTTACTCCGAAGCAGCAACTCTCGAAATGGTATTAAAATGACACGATCCTTTGATATTAGCACATCAACTCACACTCGTATTGATGTCTTTGTATATCATTGGATGCTATCCGGAAACGGGGAGAAAGGGCGCTCGTACAGGTACTATCATCCAAGTAGTCGGCGGTGGCCCTTGGACATAACGCCAGAAGGGAAAAGAGCTGTTGCATGGTGTGGGCCTCAAATTCACATAATTAGTTCATGGCAAGTTTCTTGAAGGAATACGCAAATATAAATTAGCCAGGATTAAGCCTAGCACAATCTCCAGAAACATAATAATACAGGTTCTGAATTAACCCTCGTCATCGGTGCATGACACAACAACGTAAGCAATGCCATTGTAAGTCCCGGTACAATGTTCCTCACTTTGATACCCAGTACCTGTAGTCAAATTCTCAACATACTCTACGTTATCTACGCCGAGCGTGTTGCCGGCAGCTGTACCCGAGAAGACAACAGCGTAATCTGGAGTATCGCAGTGCAGTGCAACCCAACATTTAGGATCCATGTATTCAATATAAATGTGGTACCATGTGTCTGCGGGGTATGTGTAACTTTGATCCAGGTTATTTTGCCACGTCTCAGTTGGGGCAGCAGACTCTGGGCCCATATATCCATAAATCAAAGAGCAGTGAACTGTGTATCTAATTAATAACATGTACTATATGATTCAGAGGAACTACATACCAAAAGTCGGGAATACAGCGCCTATTGCGAGAAGAGTTGCTGGTTTCAAGATGGCAAACTTCATAGTGACGAGAATATTGTTCTTTGATGATATCTCTGTGAGAATGTATCAAGAAACTCTTAGAAGCTTGTCGTAAGGGTATTAAGTAGTATTCGAGAGGAAGCGAGAGGTATTTGAAAGGTGGGCGAGAGGTGAGTGAGAGGTGAATGAGTGAGTGATAAGTGAATTGATGTATGTGGGAGACAAGCGGTGTAAGTGAGAGTGTAAACGAATGATGCGTTGAGCGATATATATGAGGTATGTGGTGTTTATGGGTTGAATACCGATACAATGCTATGCTGTCCAGATTCCGTAATAGAAAGAAATGCCCTTCTTTATATACACCTCTATCAGACATTAATTTTATTCTACGGTCCCAAAGGATTCTTTCCCCAAACATTTGAATAGATTATCTCATAGAGTGCCAGGCTCACCGGCACATATGCTCACACATACCTCCAATAAATGCATTTCGCTCGTATACCAATATACAAATCGAGAAAATGCAATTTTCCTAAAGAATCGTAGATGAGGCCGACACATACCATTTAGCGCCCTACCCATTACGAAGGATTCTCCGCATCCACACTTATAGGGGCTGGTTAATATACCACAAAGGAATACTGTCTTCTCTCATTTGGTTGAGCGCCCGTCTCTCTCATATCATTGCCCTAAGCGCTCAGAACCACAGTACTGAAAGGATTCATTGTTTTGGCCTGTGCATACTTGAATCACTTTTAGAGACTTAAAAATATATGTTTACAAGGGGGAAAAGTGGAGAAAATAAAATCCTACAGTATCTCAACTCATCTCATCTCGTCTCCACCGTAACGCCTGCCCTAAATTTGGCCCAGGGCCTAGAAATATTCTGTACACAGCACTATGAAGAAGGTATAGAGTACTTTAACCGCCTGTGAAAATAACTTCATCACAAATATATTAAACTAGAGCAACCACCAGCGTGCTACAATTTGTGAACTATATTTGATCAATCCGTCGTAATTTATTATACAGGGTATGTTCATCTACGAAAAAGGAAATCTCTTCGTACGAGTTAAAGACTCAAGGAAGATATACCATTTCGGCAACTCGGCCCATATTGAATAAAAACAAAATACCGAATTATTCGAGTCCATACTGCATAATTACATGGCAACGACTCTCCGTTATCGAAACAAGTTATGAAATAGATGAATACCATTCCACCTCATCTCCTAACCCTCCAAAACTCACCCCCCAAAAACAAAATATAAAACCCCACCATCACACCACCCATCCATCTCCTCGCGCCTTTCCAAACCAACAAAAAAAGTACCAAGCTAGCACCCCATACACATCCCAATTCAAAGGCGCCTATTCCACCATCAATCTCCATGCTCTTATTCTCAACATCCAAGTTTTCACCACCGAGAAATAGGACCCCTGCACATAAAGTAAGTAAGAAGATATTTGAGCCTACTGTATTGGCGACAATGATGCCACGTTGGTTTTTCCTAGCAGAGAGAACGGCGATGAATTTTTCGGGGAGTGTGGTCCCGATTGAGAGGATGGTGGTGCCTAGGATGGTGGTGTTGAGGTGGAGGAGAAGGGAAAGAGTGGTTAGTGCGTGGGAGAGGAGATAGCCTGATAGAGAGAGGGAGATGAGACCAATGGTGAGATATGAGAGGTGGTAGAGGGCTGAGTGCGTTTTTACTTTATGAGGGGCGGCGGTGTTGCTTTCTAGGTGTGGATCGTTCTCTGTGTCGTTGGAGTTACAGGGCTCTTCTGATGCAATATGAGCATACTCGGTGCTCTGTGTTATGGGTCGTAGTCTAGTGCTACTAGATCCACGACCAGAGTACTGCTTATCATCCTCGAGATCATCGGACTCGATCTCCTCATCCTCATTCCCACTATCATCCGTATCGCTGTCCTCCTCCGGCGCCGCAACAATCCCCTTATAAATCGCACACGCAACCATCACAACATACAGCCCAAATACTCCTATCAACACCACCCCACCCCAAATCCTCCCCCACATCTCAGCCCTTAAACCCATCCAAAGCCCCACAAACAAACTCGTTACACCCATTAGAATCCCCGTATATATCCTTGCACTCCTATCGAACACAATCTCCGTTCCCCTCGAGAAAAGAAGCCCCAGCGAAAACGCACCCAAAATATTCGATATTGCCGATCCGATAATATTTCCCATCGCTAGTCCCTGTTGCTGCTGTGATATTGCTGCTATGACTACCACCAACTATTTCATTATTGAAGTCTACATGTCAATGATGTGATCAATCCTTATTTATGTACGGACGAAAGACTGCATTGTGGTGAAGAAACGATGATAAGATGTAACAACGAACACGCACATACCTCTTCCCATTCCGCGCCCGCCGTCAAAAGTGCAATAAGTGTGGGCGAGACACTAAGTCTTTTCGCTAATATAGCCGTATTATGAACGAACGCATCAGCGCCGAACTCCAGGACATAGAGTCCGCTAATGAAAGCTGCGATATTGAAGACAATGCTATCCGATTGTGTCATTTTAAGGAGATTTGAGGGGCTGCATAGATTGGAGATGAATGGAGGCTATGCCTCATTGAATTGAGGATGGATAGAGAGCGAGCTATTTGCACAAAGGAGACATTGAAGTTTGAATGGTGACTTGTGACTTAGGTCTAACCAAGGAAATAATTCCCGACGAGTAAGATAATCAAGTCACCTATTGAGACCCATATGTCGTGAGAGATTGACTTATCTATTGAGATGACCAGAACATGCAATCAGCCTGTTGTGAGCCGCGTGGAAATCGTCCCACAACATACATCAAACCCCAAACCTTTCGAGATTGATTTTCTTAATATTCGGGTGTTGCGGGTACTTGCCGAATCACCCGGTCAATGTACATTCGAAGTAACTCATGAACTACCTAACGGACAAACCACTCAAAAATCTTTACAAACGAGACCCTTCTTGTGAGTTCAATTGGTTCAATCGAAACCCCTTTTCGTCGAAAATTGGAAGTATTATTGAGACTTTCGAAAGTGGTTAGTTGAATAGTACATCTCCCGATGAATCGTACAACTTTCTGTAAGACACATATCAAAGAACACCAATTGGTAGCTCGAGTCTTCGCTTTGCCACGCCGAAGCAGAATCGCACAGCCGTGATCAATGCACATTGTGCTTCTTGAAGATGGAAATGTTCTAAATATTGATTCAATTTAGTGCACATGAACTGTGAAAGTGGCTGGTGAGATGATGCCGCCCATATAGCCAAGGAAACTCCATACTACCATGTAGACAATTGGTAACCAACCCGATCTACAAACACCATTTTAAGACCAGGAAAATTCGTAACTAGACACCCTATTTTGTCGTAGCAGCCGCAGCTTCCGCTGCCTCCACAGCCGCCAGTGCCTCAAGCGCATCATCATCGTCAAAATCGTCGTCATTCAATGGATCTACATCCTTCACAACCTTCACAACCTTCACAGTCTTTGCAGCCTCTTCAGTCTTCGAAGATTCCAAGTCCTCCACAAGAACCTCATCTTCCACAACCTTCGGCTCTCCTAAAGTCCAATCAATCTCCCCATGCGCACCATACCTCTCCCTAAGCCATTCATTCGTCTTCTTAAAATGCCCACAGTCAAAAAATCCCCTGTGCGCGCTCAACGGACTCGGATGAACAGCCGCCAACACACAGTGTTTCTTCTGATCCACCTTGGCGACTCGCTTTCTTGCCGGATCACCCCAAGCCAAAAATACTACTCCCTTTTTCCTCTCCTTCGCCACTGTATCTATGACTTTCTGTGTGAACTCCTCCCACCCATGCTTGCTATGTGAGTTAGCATTATGTGCTCTAACTGTGAGGCAGGTATTTATGAGAAGCACGCCACGGTCTGCCCATGGGGTTAGGAGGCCGCCATTGTTGGGGGGTGGCGTGAAGGATGGGTAATCTTTGACGAGGGCTTTGAAGATATTTTTCAGCGATGGAGGAGCTGGTGTTGGTTCGCGTACTGAAAAACAGAGGCCGTGGGCTTGGTGATAATTATGATAGGGATCTTGTCCGATAACAACGGCTTTGACGGTATTGAATGGTGTGTGTCTTGACCTATTCCAATATTGAGATTAGCTTGTTACTCAATTTTGAAGATAAGGTGCAATGAGGAGTAGATATATGTATGAGCATACCAAGAATAAATATCCTCCTTAGGTGGAAATATCTGAACGGATCCCTCCCATTCCTTCTTCAAGAATCTCTTCAAATCCAGAAACTGCTTCTTCGTAATCTCATCCTTCAATACCGCCAACCAACTAACATGCATGGTTTCGATTTCTAAGCTCAACAATTCCTTCTGTTCCTCTGTTAAAGAAGCAACCCATTTCTCCTTATTGAATCGTGATACTACGGGATTGGACTCAAGAGCTCCATTGGTAGAAGGCACATCTTTTGGAGGTCCGAAGAATGATGTAATTGATCCATTTGGTTTGGATTTCTTGGCATCATTGGAGGGTATTGCAGAGGCTTTGCGTTTTAGTGACATGATGATCGTCTGGGTACGAGGACGTAGAATAAGTGTTGAACAGCCTGATGCAATGCTAATGTTGCAGTATCGAAGGAGCATTACGATTTGTAAAACTTGGGGTCGGTCAATAGTTTGTTCGCGTCGACACGGACCTAAATTTGGAGACGCGTAAATTAATACTGGGGTACGCGCGAGATCAGTCTTTTAATTAATTACGCGACAAAAGAAAGGAAAGTGAAATCATCAGGATAGTGCTCGCTAGTACTCGTACAGGCCCCTTAATGAATATATACGGCACATAGATATATACCCATGATTTAGTAATCAGATGAGAGGACTTTGGGTATATTTTTTAATGACGCTGGTTGATCTTTCTGTCTATCATCTATGATATAATACAATATAACTTATTCCATACAATACAATACAATTGCCAACCAATCCGCTTTGCTTAAAATCGCTATGCAGTCAAAATCAGTTGGTATTACACCCAGTCCGAGAGTTTGTACGCCGGCCAGATATCCATGTCCTGTCCAAAGATCATAATTTTAGTTACCCCTGCTTGAATCCTTACCCGGCAAGTCGCTTCCTTTCCGCTTTTTCATTCATGCTCCTAAACGATCTCTTTCCAACCTCATAACAACTGATCATAATCGCACATGCCGGTGCTACTTTCATAGTCCTAGCTGCCCAACCTCTCCATAATCCTCGAATTCCTTCCTCTTTGAAGATGTGCATTAGAAACCGGACCATGGATTGTTCTTCAGGCGCTAAGACCTTCGCGACTCCAGCTGGTGTCTTTGCCGGATCGTTAAATATTTGCCTTCGTGTCTTTCCAACATCAAAAGGCATGGTCAAGATGGAAGCGACAGCTCCAGATGTTGCGCCGGCAATAAAACTATCAGCGAATGTTGCAGCATGATTCTCGCGACTTTGTGACCTCGTTCTTGCTTGTCCTCTGGTTGTGGTTTTGTCATAGGTCCTTCCTCGACCACGCTCTCGTACATCAGTCAGCGACCCTCTTATAGTTTCATAGCCCCACCAATACAATCCTGAGAATGGAACATCTCTCCAGAGTGTCAAAGTCAACCCTCTCCATAAAGAGGTGTAACCGTGGCTAGCAACCATTTCACCGACACCCTTGACCGTTTCCGCAAAATGAGTCCCTCCCGTTGCCTGACTTGCTTGCATCCTTGTCCGAAACATTTCGATTGGATTTACAGCCACTGCAGCCATGGTTCTGGCCGATGCACCTGCTACCAAAGGCGAATAACTGTCGGACATCCTGCTGATAGGACTTTTTTTATTGAACCGTAACCAGTCATACCCCGTAAAGTAGATTATATTCGATGGAACTGTCATAACCAGAGTAGGTGATAGACCCCGCCATAATGTTGTGATTCCTTCATTTCGCGCAATCTTCCGCATTCCATCAAATGTCGAATTGTAAGTTTTCCTTTGTGTTTCTTCCACTGCGCAACCAATTCCCTCCACCGCGCCAATCCTTGGTGAGGCCATACAAGCATCACTCGTACTGCTCGCGAAGAAGACCTCTCGACAACATGCTGTGACTCCGAGGTTGGGCGGAAGAGTGCCAAAGGTTTGAGGGGAGGCTATGGCGGCTTTACGTATGGCAGTTAACGGAGATTGCATAGGTTGTGACTGAAGGCGAACTCTAACAACATCGAGAGGGGTAACTATAGCATAGAAGTTAGCTAAGGCTTGAATGAAGAAAATCTCAATGTTCTAGTGGCGTACCTAAAAGCGAGGTCAAAAGACTTCCAGACATTGCTGAAGCCATCTTTTGACCTGGTGTGATATCTATGTCAATATCTTCATTTTCGACCTTCATTGCTACATTCGCTGTTGCAGATTCTCCAGGCATTGGATCATCACTATGTAATATGTCATGCCTTTGACCTTTAAAATGATCCAGCTCAAAATTGGTTGATAGTTGATCAACCGATGAAGGGCGACTAACCCAAGGATTCGACATATAAAGTAAAAATTCTTTCGTTTGTTTGTAAGTAGGTATGGAATCTCAATGACGTTGATAGAAACTTTCACTAAGGAATATTTATTGTATATTTGGAATAAGTCGGAACCAATTTTTTCATATCATAATTAAGCAATTACTTTGTAGATTCTGAATATACGAATAGACAGATGGATTTTTTGAAAAAGAACATAAAAGAGAAGTAGAGTGAGAGTACTGTACGTAAATCTATGAGTTAATGAAGAACTTTAAGATGGTCATTTATAAAGTCTATTATTTTACTAGGTAACTTTTTTCTTTAGATCCGTGAAAAGTGAGGAGTAAAGGTAGGTAGGTACTAGGTAGTGA
>JWJB01010108.1:0-26944 GCA_000812895.1 Rutstroemia sydowiana | reverse complement strand
GCATTACCCCCCACCGCATTCCCACTCTGCCCCGCCGACGCCGTTGCACCACTCCTCCCCTTCCTTACCAGTCTCAACCCAGCCACCAACAAAATCAACGCCTCCAACCCCAAAACCACCGCTAGCGTAACCATCGCACCAATAACCCCCGCCACCGCCTTCGAGATCCCTCCATTCCCATTCCCACCATTAGCACTACCACTTGAAGCCGCTCCAGAACTACTCGTCGAATTGGTATACGCTGCACATACATCCCCGTCCGTCCCACAATATTTACACCAAGTTTCCTGATCACCTACCGCAATCGAAGTCATTTGATTAACGAATTTTGTCCACGGAATCGTAGTATTGGATTGATTGAAAAGTGGGTAAGCTACTGGGGGGACTTCAGCTGCGCTGCCGTTTGAGAAGGAGAAGCGGACGGAGATATCTGAGGGAGAAGGATAGCTTGTGTTTGTTGGGGGGTTTGTGGTGAGGAGTTCGAAAACCATGGATGAGGCGTAGGCGTTGATGCCTGTGAAATCGGGGGAGACGGATGAGAGGCCCGAGAGGCCGAAGAAGGAAAGGAAGGAAGCGTATGCACCGAATTGAATGCTTAGTGGAGTAGCTGATTTGCCGGTGATGGTTGCGTTGAGTTGTTGGAGACTAGAGGGTGTGAGTATGCGGGATTGGAAGAGGAGGTTGGATAAGAACTTACATTTGAGCAGCGAGTGTGGATCCGGCGATTGCGCGGATGGGTGAGGATGCATTGTATGCGAGATTGAACTCATGATTATCTGCTAATGTTTGTAGCTGGAAGAGAGTTTCATTTGTAAGAAGATCATCTGATGGTATAGATGAGTTATGAATAGTTGAAACATAAACATAGTCATAAACTAGAAAACACCGTCAGCATACTTCATTCACTACAACTCTTAGCCTTTTTGTTTCCAAGCCAAACTTACCAGAATAGGCATTCTTAAACGTATCCAAACTAGCATTAAAAGTCGTATTAATAACCGGCAAAATACTCTGATAAAACGACTTTGTAGAATTCAATTTCTCCAAATACTCCTCCGAAAAGAAATAATCATTCGAACTCGTAATCGCATTCGTACATCCACTCTGTCCCTGCAACCAAGCCGAGCTCTCTGAACTCGAAGTACTTGTAGCCGAGGTAACTGCCTCTACTGGAATCAATTGATAACCATTCAATGGCGTCTGAACACTCGATCCATTTGCCAATGTTTGGCTTCCTAATGTAGTACCCACGGGTGGGTAGAGACCTTGCAAAAATCCTGATGCTGAAGGTGAGAGCACGGAATCGAATGGGGCTTGCACGTTCAATTGGCTATATTTAACTACATCGGGATGAATTCCATAGATAGGGGACGTGGCATTCGTGTCAATATAGCGCTGTCTATAATATTGACCAGAAGAGTAGACTTGCGCATAGCCGAGATCAGTGAGTACAGTAGGCGCGTATGCTTTAGTGGTACGATCACCATGACGATGGAAGATATAGATTCCCAGAACCGTTTCTGGAGTGGATTCTTGAGCCTGTACTTGTATGAAAGACAGGAAAGAAGAAATTAGGATGAGATGTTTGCTCCACATCTTGTCGATTCGAACGAGGTGAAAATCAAATTGAGAGTAAGATTTTACTTCAAGATTTGACAATTGTTATAATGACAACGGATGTTCTAAAAGAAAGAAAGAAAGAAAGAAACTGGAAATAAGAAAAAGAATATGGCAACTACGTGGTATTTGTTCTAACACCTTCATGTACATGCAAGCCACCCGCCAGGATTCTTCTTTACCTTAGCACCTTATCTCTCAAACCTAATTGAAATCAGATGAAGCATCTCCGATTTCCGGCTCAAATGGAATCACCATCTAAACCTATCGAAGCACAGCGAAGCGCTAATGAAGCACCATGAAGAATAACTATGATAAGTATGCTTAATAATCCCAGTCTTTCTCATTTGCCAACCAATCACAAGCCATAATTAGAGGAGGGGTAATGGGGAAATGAACCCACACTCATTTACTACCCCTCACCAAATCCCGTCTAAAGTTTGGTTGCCGCTACGCTAACCAGTCACTCTGCATCGAAATCAGGAAGCTACATTCGCGGTGTGCCATATCACAGGTGGTGTAGCGTATAAAAAGGGAAAAACTAAATCGATAGTAAAATAGCGAAATCCTCGAGCTTCTTAATTGAGTAACTATCCCCGGGAGCATTCCGTACCGAATAGACCTAGCTACCAAGTATGCTTCTACTACTCTAGAAGTAAGGATTTTATCTGACGTTAGATAACCTGGTACCTAAGGTGACTAACAGAATCTGCCAAAATACCTAATACATATAAATCCAAAGTCCAGTCAATGTATTTCATAGAAAAAGTTCGCTTTCGCCGAAAATGCTTGCATAACATCAAATGCTGTTTATCGTACCTCTCTTTCTTTCCTCCTTTCCTACTGTATCTAGCTGATTTATTCTATAAACCATTCCCCCAATATTATCCGTCCATCCCAAACCCGAAGACCTATCTTCCATCCATATCTAAACCTGTACACCCTTCGACACCAAGAACTCCTTAAGTTGCTTCATTGTATCATCTGGATCTGCTACACTGTGACCGATCGTTCTTGGATCGGTGTAGATCTCGTAATCATTTCCTCCCTTATATGTCTTGTCTCCAAAGAAGTGGATCTCTGTGTATTCGACGCCCTCTGGTGTTTTTGCGTCTTTTTCTAACAGGCCCAGACAGAATGTTTTGTCCCAGCCAGCGGGGAAGACATCGAAGGAGATTTGGCCACCGATTGAGAAGCTGTTTAATGTTAGACGTGGATCATAACAGCACCCCAATGCACTCCACTCCACCCGCAAATCACTATAAGAATAAAACAAAACTCACGTCAATCCCATATCCCCAAACTTCTCCTTCAAAGCCTGCACAAACTTCTCTCTAATCTTATGCTCTAGATCATATTTCTCATAATCATTTCTCTCCTGCACACTAGCATTTCTCCCAATCGGACTAACGTTAATCATACCATTTCTAAACTCGACGAACGTCCCCCTCTTAATCGGAAGATCCAAGTCCGCAACATAATGCAGGATGAATTTAACCAATTCCTTGTATTTCGTTTCTCCAAGCCAATTAATGAACGAGGTCGATGGGAGAGGCAATCCGGATTTATAAGCCGTGAGTCCATTTTCCGGAAAACAGAAATCGAAGAGAGAGGTTACGGGAATGGAGGTTGTGCCTAGTTGTTCTTGTTGTTTGGCAAGATCGCTTCCTCCTACGTAGCCCATGGCGCAGTTGCGGCGGAGGAGCGCAAGAAGTGAGAGCATTTCTGGCTTCACGCTCTGTTTGTACGTGTTAGCGATTGTAGCTTGGAAAAGGGTGAATGGGAATGCGAATCGCAAAAGGAAGAATGTGAATACGTACTCGGCGAGCTTTGGTGAGAGTCTCATCAACATCAAAAAGACAAATAGTATTTTTGATAGGACGCTCTGCGAGCGGAGGATAACTAGCAGTAACAGCGTCGACCATGATGACTGATTTCCTTGTTTAGCAATTGAGAAATTTAGGATACAAATTGAAGTTGTAGATGTAAGATCGGAGTTTATGTTGAGAATATCTCGACAATAATAAGGCGGTCAGGGCGGTATTTAATTAATTTTTGTGGATGACAGGACAGATATGAGGGGCACTACAGGACAGATATTGGTGAGGGGCACAATAATTTGGCAGGGTTTAGTTTAGAAACTAGTGGGCGGTAAATCGCTGAATAAGTGCATTGGCCCGTGTCTCATACCCCTCCATCTGAACTACGAAAGACTACTTATTAACAACTACCTGGTAATTCAAAGTTTATGGGATGCTAATTTAAGCAATATAACATCGTACAGCATAAGAGTCATCATCCAAACGAAATTGCTATGTTTCAAAATCATTCCTCCTATCATCTTAAACTACCCGTATTACTTTCAAGAACTTGAAAAGTAGAAAAGATAGTTATACTATAGGTACTGCGCACACAAGAACAAGCCAGGCTGTGATATCCCCATCCGAGTATATCTACTGCCACTTTAAATACCGCTCGCTTCCCGACTCCCTCTTAAAATGCACCACACCAAAAAAGGCATATCCCCAGAAAAAGAACACATACAAAACAAGATTTCTGTAATAAATGAGCAATAAATGAAGAAGATCGATCAGTGATCGTCATATAGTATAAACTCATTCATCCCACTTTCCATAAACTCGTCACATCATCATCATATCCAAAACCGCTCCCCCTATCCTACCCCATTCCATTTCTGACTCATCTACCAAATTCCAGACTAGGCACAATGACAGGACCGTACTTAGTAGGAGGACTAAACCCCCCATCACCTTGTACCACAAAATCCACCGCCAGACTCAACTTCGATAGTCCCGCATTTCCGCTATGCACGCTCCCGTTTGCGCTCATCTGACCCATCATCGCATCTGGATCGTATGCTACAAAGGCCACGTAATTTCTCCTTCCCATCAACTTTTTCATTTCTCGTGGTCCACCATTGGTATCTGTTTGGAAAATCTCCATCATATCCTCTTTGGTATCGCTAACTTGATTGGTAGATTTGACACCATTGAGAGGTACGTAAAGCGGTTTGTTATTGTGGAGCATCTTGAGGACATATGAAGGGGGCGGAGCTGCGACCACGGCGGAGGAAATTATTTGGTACATGGTTTTATGATCGGATGGGTGAGATGGGTCGTGTAAAAGTCCAGCGCCACAGCAATTGACATCTATATTTATGTTAGCCATGCATTCTCCATCCCAAGAGAACAAGTTATAAACTTACCGCCAGAGAGGAAAGTCATTCTGATGCCCTTCTGATGCGCAATGCCCTGCAAGGTCCGTATTAAGTACGTTCGCTCTAAATCTTTACTTTCATGCGTCCACATGTCCCTCAATTCGTCCGCAATATCTATATCACCAAATGTATTCAATACACCACCCATTAATCCAGACTTTCCAACCGCTTTCTTGACGTGTGAAAAGCCAGAGGAAACGGCTTCTTTGCCACCTACTACCCCAGCTACGGAACTTGTGACCTTTCCTAACAAGTTATATGTAGTATTAACGGCTTTCTTTCCCGTCGCCATGGTATGCGCTAGACTTTCCACGGCGTCAAGGCGTGGGTATACTAGGGGTACTGATACCATCCAAATACAGTGCTGTACACTAGGTGGTAGAGTTGCCACTTTAGGGAAGATTCCTTGATATGTAGGGCCGGCAAGAACTTGACGTTGGTTACGCTCCGAACGACAATCTGGGCCCACTACGACGACTGAAGGGCCAAGATATTTGACAAAATGCCATCCGTTGCCCGTTATAGTGAACAGATCAAGGTCTGTGCTTACATTGCGGAGGATATCAACAGTGGTATGGTGTTGGAAAAGAAGATACATCTCAATACCAATGCGACCAATATTCTTGAACATGTTTGAGTTTTGCATATACTCTGGGTACGAGCCATATCCGTCGAAGCTAGAGATCATTAGTATAGATATAAAGCATGCGCGGGAAAGAACCTACATATCATGATCATCAATTTGCAGTATATGGGGGATTTGAGCAAATGCTTCTCTCAAATACGGTTGATCAAAATGACTGGAATAGTAATGGAAGTATGCATGTGACACATCTTCCTCATGCCTTGCTGTCCATGCTGCACTTCTTCGGTTCTCCTTCCCACTCATAGCTAGCCATTGCTTCAAAACAGGAACTTCTTTCCATAGTCGATCTCCGTAGATTTGGTCTCCAAGTCCCAGCTGCACATGGAAACCGCCACACTCCACATTCTTTTGTAGAATGTCTTTCCACATAAAGCCGATGCCACCCAATTTGGAGCGATCATTGGCCGTAGTGTTCATGGCAAAATCGTTCCCAGAATGGGCAATGAACCTCCAATTTGTCTCATAACGGCCAGCTACCAAGAATTCATACCGTGTACAACCCAGATGAGAAGTGATAGCATAAGTCCACTTGTCACCTTGACCTTCACCCATCTGAAGATCAATATCGTAACGGTAGAAGATCCATCTCTGGTGTGTATAGATTGGGTTCGGTTTCAATTGTCTGGGGTTCGGTGACAAATCTACACTCTTGTGGATATGGATTGTGGGAGGTTGTGGAGCGTCAGTCACAAGCAGAATCGTACCTAACCATACACCATTCTGCATGTCCATGTTCACATATCTGAGATACGGGCCAAAGTATACTCCGTTCGTCGGGGCAACCTTATACATATCAACTCCGGCGCTCGGAGGTGGTCCGGAGAAGCCGGCGGTGGTCGGTGTTTGGGATGTCATAGTCATAATGCTTTCTGCATACCCAGGAGTATGCGGAGGGAAGCCTGGAGAATTAACGAATCCAGGAGAGGCCATGGACTGAAACCCTGGTGAATTTAGAGATTGGAAGCCTGGAGATCCCAAGGATTGTTTATTGAACATACTCAAACCTGGAGAGGCCATAGGGTTACCATAAGTCGATCCAGCATATGTCGAGTGGATAGGGGAAATTGGGACATCATTCAAAGGGGTAGGACCTTTAGGAAACTCCCATTGAGTAGCTTGTGTAGGAAGATGAATATAATAGTACTGTCCAGAGTTTTGATCCAAATGAGCAATCCATCCTTCTGGCAAAGGAGGTGGTGATGACGGGCCAGCCCCTTGGAATGGAGAAGTATTAGCAGGTTGAGCAGAAGGGGCGGATTCAACTATTTGGGGCACTGCCTGTTCCCTCGGGTCGTTTGCAAATGCAGGATGGTCAGGCTGAGTGGCAGGTGTGGCCAACGGAGGTACAATGTTTGGCTTCGGGGAAGTATCTATGGCAGCGGGTGGGTTGGCCCTGGGCGCCTTTTCATTGGGATAAGCCTGCGAGCCAGCCGTTGCAGGTGTGACACTTGAGTAAGCCGGCGGGGGTTCTTCGGCCGACATTTGCATGCGCTGAAAGTCTTGCTCCAATGTACCCGTTTGCGCAGGTGGGGTTGTTCGCTCGCGGCGAGCAGCAGCAGGAGGAGAAGCAGATGTGGTGACTTCATTCAACCCTTGATAAACCCTAGGTGGGCCATGCGGCGCATTATCTGGAGATTCTGTTGGGGTCCATGGTCTTGCAGGAGGAGATAATGGCATCTGCGGGACGGGTGGAGGTGCATATTGATTGGCACGTTGAGCGGCCGCAGCATTTTGCCCATGAAGCCCACTCAACGTTGCAGTTCCTGAGATACCAGATGCTGCATATCGTGCCTCGATTCCACCAAGCCCTGGTGGCGGCTGGTCAATGGGCGTTTCTGGTGGAGGCGGCGATCCTCTGGTTGCTCTGGTAGTTGAAGTCGAAGCAGTGGAAGCAAATCTATTCATATCGCTCTTGGGGGTAGGAGACAGAATAGCTGGGTGAGTAGTGGATGTAGGCTTTGGAATGGGTGGTGGATAATAATGCCTATTGCCCTGACCATTTGTCTCCTTAGGTGGTAATCGAGTAAAGAGCCCTTCTCTCTCTGGTGAATGTAGCTCCGGCGATGCAGGTAGAGGTTGCGGTGCATTTCCCCTTCTCTCCGAAAACCCAGGACCAATCCTCTCAGTAGGGCTTGTAAATCTAGGAGATATATCATGCGAAGGCTTCCTACTACTACCCGCTGATGTTCTTTCCTGATCGCTTGAGCCCACTCGTTCTGGTCCCTTGCCTCGATCGTCTGGATATGGAGGGTTGTTAGGCCGCTTTTGAAACACATCTTCATCGTCGTCGTCATCGGATTCGGGATATGGAAGAGGACTGGCAGAGCTCGAAGCCCCTGGAGGTAACGGAAAAGTGGGTTTGTTTGCGATTGGGGGAGATGCAAATCGGCTCGCTGAGTTTCCTTCGTTTCGATGTCTAGGGGGGCTTCCGGGCTTGTGGATTCTCAGAGGCTCTATGGTAACTGTGGGACTATCGCAGCCGTCACCCGGACGTTGCATAAATAGCTCATCGCCGGGCTTTCCTGTTCGCCGCGCCATCCTGTACAAAGTACAAGTGCTTCGCCAGCTATGATAGCCACGAGAGGCACAAAATTTGTAGTAATACTATAGTCAACCGGAATTTGGAATAAAACTTAGATCGGTCAATTTCGTAATCGCGGAAGCGCTGAAGCGGGGAAATTGTTCCAAGTTTTGCAAGAAGATATCCCACGATCGCATTCAAGGTCTGTACAGCAGCAAATGGATAAACGATAAGCAGTAAAGAGGCAGATCCAAAAGAAGGATTTTACCTTTATTTGCTTCGATATATGAGATGTGAAACTAAATGATTTTGAAACCTATTCGCGCAGAAGGCAAAAATGTAAAGATGGACAGCTTACGAAGTAGATATTATCATAAATCAGGCTTATTCGTTGAGTTGACAGGTTAAGAAATAACTACCAAATGTAGTTATTTGAGTGAAGAACGAATCAAATTCGCGGGGCAACAAAAAGATCAAAAGTGCGCACAATCAATTTTCACCGGTAGCCAGTCATCATGAAGAATAATTGAATAATCCTAGTAAAGAAGGTGGGCGGTTATGGAGCCTGATGGGGTCCAGAGATGACAGGGGAGGATTTGGGTGCAACAAGAGGGTCGCTGGACGGGCACCAATACTAGGTATGGAGGTATAGGTAAGTACTAATAAGTTGTAGGTATGCAAGTGAATACCAAGTTGTAACAGCAAGGTCTAGGATAAAACCTATATCTTATCAAAAGGATTTCATCGTGTAAGCATCGATCAGATATATCGTCATATCGTGCGAAGTACTTTAATTCGTATTTATCACTTCTATATAATAGGAAAATGTATTTAAGAAGAAAATAATAATTTTATTCCCTATTAATCACAACCTGAGGCAAGGTTAAGGTTATCAGACCAGTACGTACTTCCGTCCGGACTCCCGAACCGTACCTAATTTTCCATTAGATCCAATCAACCCCATCACTAATAAAAGATTATTGAGCGGAAAAATGCCAAGCCAAGCTTTTCCAGAATTTCCATCCCACCCTTCCGCTCATAGATAGAATTATTACCACACTTTCGACTACTTCTATTGCACTCTAATCATCCATCACCGTCCTAACTTATGTGCCTACATGGTGATATTAACTGCTACCGTACATATATACATTCACCATACTAGGTACATGTTAATCACAGTTAGGTAGTTGATTGCACATTTGAAATGGACAAAAGCGGAAATTTTTAATATTGTGCATCATTCTTTTACTTCTGCATATGCATCAACTGTACTTTCGTACCATTATCCTGTACATCATGGATTATACCCATACCCGTCTTCTACAGTACTGTACAAGTTCACTGGTGGTTGTATATTTATTGCATAATTTTCATAATCACAATCGTGGCTCGAGCTTTTTCACAATTAGAGTTGTGGCTCAGGGGTAGGGGCATTTAAAAAAACGCGAAAAACACTTGTACAGTTACGCGACTAAATTTGACCCGTCCTGTCTCGACGCGGTCGCGTTTTTTTTTTATATCCCTTTCCCTTCATTACTATAACTTTACTTGACTTTCCACTCATTACAACTTTCACAATCTCAACTTTCAACTTGAACTTCAACTCAATTCGAACTCAAAGTCTTAATCTTATAATCGTAATTGAACTCAGCAAATTCTCAATCATGTCTTCAGTCCTAGGGAAGCGTACAAGAAGCTCGAATGGAGTAGAAGCTGAAACAGGTGCGTACCGCGATAGCTTCATTTCAATGGAAGATTCCAATTAATACTAACAAAACTTCTGTACTATAGAACTTAAATCACAATCCATACGCGCAAAGCGACAAACACGAGCTCGCATACAAACACGCACCGAGATCTTCAACGATGAGAATTCTAACCCATTCATAACTCATCCTCGGAATGATGGAGACTCAATCGAGTCCATGGATATCGATGTCGAAGAATCTACTAAGCCTAGAGAAGCTCAATCAACACCTTCAAAACATGGATCGGTGGGCAAGAGAATTGCAGAATCCAAGACCATTCAAGTCCTCACTCCCCAAACTCCTAGACATCGAGATGCGCTCTCGAAAAAGGTACAAATCACACCTCGACACCGATTTACTATAACAAATAAGCCAATGACCCCACGAACCCCTCGAACGCCTGTCACCCCAGGAGGATCTATCACCACTGTATATAGCCAGGCGCGACAACTATTTATACGGAGCTCGGATCCCGGACGACTCGTTGGACGGGAGGCTGAGAAGGGTGAATTGAAGGCATTCACAGAGCATTGCATCGAGAAGACAACAGGAGGTTGCATATACGTGAGCGGACCGCCCGGAACTGGGAAAAGCGCCATGGTCAGCGAAGTTGTCTCAGAAATCGAGGAATCAGCAACATTGAAAAAGACTTACGTCAACTGTATGAGTCTGAAGACTTCGAAGGATTTGTTTGGTCTATTACTCGAGGCATTTTGTTCAGAAACGGAAGTTCTAGAAGGAGAGGAAGAGAAAGTACTTCGGAGCATGTTTGTTTCTCGCAAGAAGAACAAGAACATCTACCTCGTTACCCTCGATGAAATCGACCACATCCTCACCCTAGATATGGAGATTTTATATACGCTTTTCGAATGGTCTTTGCAAAAGTCATCACGCCTAATTCTTGTTGGCATCGCCAACGCACTCGATTTAACAGATCGATTTCTTCCTCGACTCAAGGCCCGCAACCTCCAACCTCAACTCCTCCCATTTCTACCTTACACCTCCGCCCAGATCAAAAATGTCATCACCACGCGCCTAAAGTCACTTCTCCCACCAGATAGCACATTCACACCCTTTCTCCACCCTACCGCTATTGAACTCTGCTCGCGTAAAGTCTCATCTCAAACCGGTGATCTCCGCAAAGCTTTTGACATCGTTCGCCGCGCCATTGATCTTGTCGAGGCTGAAACCAAACGCAAGCACTCGGAAAATATCCAAGAACAGCTTCTCCAAAATAGTCCTTCATCGAAGCGCTTCCTCGAGGAAAACGTCAATCTCTCCTCGCCTGGTAAAGCCGCAACGGGTATTTCCCGACCAACTACACTAGCGCAATCTCTCGCAGCACTAACACCTTTATCTGCACCCCGTGCTATGCTTTCCCATATTACACAAATTACTTCTTCGACATTCGGTAACGGTGCCACGCAGCGATTGAAGGTTCTGAATTTGCAACAGAAAGCAGCTCTATGCGCTCTGGTTGCTTTAGAAAACCGCAACAAACAACATTCCCAGAATCTACTAGCTACTCCATCTAAAACTCGTTCGTTAGCCCCTACGATCAAAATGCTTTATGCAACATATTGTACATTATGCACGAGAGATAGCATCCTACATCCATTAAGTGCGACTGAATTTCGCGACGTGATGGGGGGATTAGAAGGGTGTGGATTAGTTGGAGATGCGGTTGGGAAGGTGTTTGGAGGACGAGGTGGAAATGCGAAGAAGATGTTTGGTGCGATGATTGGGGGAGGGGATGAGAAGAGAGTGGTTAGTTGTGTGGGTGTTAAGGAGGTGGAGAGTGCAGTGGAGGGTCTAGGAAGTGGGATTTTGAAGAGCATCCTCAGTGGAGAGGGTTTGGATTAGATGGATGGAAGAGTTTTGTTTTCTTTCTGCATGGATAGGAATTTGATTGGATTAATGCACAGTGAGCATACGAATACCCTCGATTCGACACAACGGGAGAAGAAAATATGAGAGTTTGGTACAGCATAGCGTTTGGACTTTCGCATTTTCACATTTTCATATTCTCAAAACGCAGCATAAAATGGTACGCATGATGGGCATTCAAAATCGGAGTTTTTTATTTCACTACATCGCATTACAGGACGGAACAGCATTCAAGGTGTTTTGCTTTTTTGTTGGATTAGAAAGTCTGGATGAATTGGTTAATTGGACGGAATATGATGGTAAATCGTGGGGTTTTACAGTATGGAATTGATATGTGTGGAGAATGGGGGATGGGGAAATGAATAGATTGAATGAATGGATGGATGAATGGATGGATACCCTTTCTTGTTATAAAGTTAGTTGGTTGGTTTAGTATGGATATTGGAGTTGCATACCGTGGGTGTATAGTTAATGAGAGGATTGATAAATAATTTGAAAGAGGTGCTTGAATCTTTTTGCAAGTTTTTGGAGTCTGGTGAATACTGTGAATATTGTGTTGATTGAAGGTGTGGGTACGTAGTGAGAAGGGCTTGAATGAGATATTGAAATCTGAAGCATTGTTGAGCTCCTCTACAATACAAGATCATGCGACTGAGTCAAAACTGCTTCTTCTCAACATCTTCTCCCCGTACTTCACTACCACAGTATCCGGCAAAGGCAGAAAGAAGTAAAGTCAGAGGTTGAGATAGAGGAGTTGCAGTGAGTATAAAGAGGTTGAAGACGTTGTATCAAAATTGGCACATATACATCATATCATACAGTAATTCTAAGGGGGTGTCATAAAATGTTGTAGTGAAAAGACCTCGAGAAAGAATAGAAATCTTGATAGGGCAACAGTAGATTATTATGGGGTTGAGATATACTTTGTGGTATGATAGTTCTCTTTCCTACTTTCGTTCCTTCCCTTCTGATGAACTTGTACTTGCCTATTAGGAGCCATCACTTAGATATCTGATTAGTAATCCCGTACTTCTCGCCCACCTTGATCAATTTCCCAATTCTCTTGCGGGTACTTCTATACTTCTTTACAACACTTTCTTCAATTTGCAATAACTCTTCACCGCAACAACAAAGGTCATTGTACAATATCGTCAGCCACGTTTAGTTTATTTTGTTTTTGTTTTCATTTTTGGAATTGATTACTGTATTGCGCTCGTGTTTTGAGATGGATGGAATGAATGTAAATGAGATCCTTCGCAGAGAAAGATTTCGAGGTGGGCATGAATTGTTGAATGATTGTTTTACATTTCATTCGAGTTACAAGTATTAACAGAATGGGAAATAAATCGAACACGGCATGAGCAGAAAAAGTAGAGACGGACAAAATGATGTTCTTCTTCCTCTTCTGTTTCCTCTTCTACTTTCCTTTTTTCTATCTTTCTTTCTTTCTTTTTTGTTCTAGGAATCCAGCCTGCCAGTGCAGATTCAGCTGTATTCTTGATACCAATCATCTTGCTGGTTTGTCGGCGGGTTTCCGGCGCCGTGATCGCATAGAAGCTTGATGACTTGAATGTTTGATGCTGCTTGGTTCGCGGGCGAAGTTGCCGGTATGTCGTGCCAGTAGTCGTTACAATGCGTGTGCTGGGTAGTACAGTGTGGGTGGTGCGCTGAGAAGGCTATGGTGAAATGAGGTAAAATAAAATGAACTGGATTAACTTGGAGGGCCTGGTGATGAAACTTCTTCTAGGATGCACATAAATGTGTATGTGATGGGGGTTTTGTATTAAAGAACTAGGCCTTCTCTCTCTGGGCTACCGCAATCGCATTGATAGATTACATTGCGTACAACGCACACCGGTTGCTTATAAAAGGCAAACTTAAATAGTCTTTCATTCCAACTTAGAAGCGCACTGAAATCGAAGACGATACGATATTAAAAATGGCGTCGAATTTTACTACTGTACAGGCCAACGATTGGAATTGCACCAATTATCCTCCGTTGAAATCAAACCCAGATATTGGTGGCATTGGGGTACAATTTCCTTGCCAAGTAAGATGGATATACTAACGAACATTGACTACAGACGATATCATCGTTTATCGTTTCGGCATATATGACATTGGGTTGCTGTATCGCCAAAGCTCGAATCGATAATCGTCGCTCCAAGTCTGCTGGCAACCCTACACCAAAACTAGATATCTGGTCATTTGCTCTAGGGAGTATTATTCTCTCCTTCAGGTGTGTGTTACATTTGTATTCATCGTTTTTCCTCGGTTTATACATACCAAGTGCAACTAACTTGATCAGTGATCAGCAGGTAGTCGTAGGATACGCGGTTCTTATAGGAGGTCTCTCTCAGCTAAAAACTGGCCTCGACTCCTATCATTGGCAGACAGTCATTAACCTTGCGTGGTTCTCTGCATTCACACACATAGTGACTCTTACAGGTGACTTTGCCCCGTTTCCGTATACATACCATACGATATTGACTCTTTCAGCCTTGAATGCAGAAGACCGGTCGAACCAAAAAATAAAGAAGATCCGCCTGTTTGCCATGGCAGTTCTAGCTATCATGCTAATATGCCTGCAGCATACGGTTGGATGGTATGATGGAGTTGTGCGTGGTATAGGGTCCACGACTGAAACTTATGCCCCCGATCTCCCAGCATGGTGTCTGTTTCATCCAGAGCTTGACTGGCGACTCTCCATTGGCTATAATTGGGTTTACGTCATAATTTGTCCCCTGATACTAGTTTTCAGTTATCTCAAACGAGCACTACTATTGTTTTTTGAAGACATGGGCGAAGTGATCCGTTGGACCGCTACATTTCTAAGGCTAGACAAGCTGCTCTACTACGTTTATTCTCTCGGGTTCCCAAAGATAAATTCAGTCGAATCAATCTTAACCAGTATGAGTATCGCTTGGGTAAGCTACAGGATACTACGATCTACCTATACCGTCTTCCTCGCATGCGAGCAAGTTATGTGGTCTACCGCTTTTGAGGTGAGATCCTATAATTGTCTTGTTCATGTCTGTACTAAATGCAACATAAAGTTTTGTTGGTTGTCCTTTGTTTTGGCTTGGACCACCTTGCGCATTCTCTTCGGTCGCCTTTCAAACGGATACGGTCTAATACTTTCCGATGAGAACACCTGGGGCTTTGGGCAAGTCGTCAGTTTACTTCTTATCATTTTGCCTCTTCTAAGCTTTTACGGTAAGTGTGTTAAGACCATGATATTTTCGATCGATGGTTAGAAATACCAACTAATCGACCGTAAAGAGGCATACTGTTCACCACCAGAAGCTGATTTCTTAAAGATGAAGGACAAAATGGGAGGCCAAATTTACTCTACTGCATCCACTTGCGATACATTGCCACTGGCAGGATCCTTCAGGTCGTCTCGGGATTCTATTTCTATCGATCCATACTCATCGCAAGTTCGACATGAAATTGTTCACTCGCCTTGGTTCAGCAAACTGGTCATTCTTTTCTATATCCACTTCGCTTTACTAGGAATCATCACACTCTTCATATTTCCTGCAACATATGGTGTAACCTATCTGACTGACAGCTTATACGTTTGGAACTATTGCAAGCTGTATCTAGAGTTGGTCGCCGCTGCCTTAATAACTGTTTGGGTGCCGACCCTAATCTTCATTGATCATGATGTTCAGCGGCTCTGGGAGACGAGTCGACTAGGCAAAACTGCTGCCAAGTATTCATTCGTATGTTGGGGCGCTGTGATCCTTCTCATGTTGGCACCTTCGGTCGGGTTGTTTTTGCATTGGTTGTATCTTCCTTGGTAGATATGTAAGGGGATGGTGGAATAGTAGCCGGAGCAGTCTCGTCAATTCTATATGTCCTAGTGGAAGCTTCTAGCTATCAGACGAGCCCGCTAATTGTACTTCGAGAAGAGATCCTTCTGTGCTATACTATCGCCGGAGTCTTGATTTGTAAGGCTATTTCGATGGGTGCAGAATTATTATATTTCACTTTATCTTACAGCATGGCATCACCAAGGAATGTTATAATATTCAGTCGATATGCTTATAATATATGCAATTTTAGCTATATCTACGCCCATTCAATGATTTCCACTCCCCTATTGAGACAGGTTGGCCAGCATACCCAATAGGATATCTGATAATCACATATATCACATCATACGATCCATCCACGCATATCCACAAACATAGTATGTAAGAACAAAACGTGCACTGCAATAAACCGCTCTTCACAATCACTCACACGCTCATCCATCCACTATTCCCTCATCCCACTACCAATAACCAATGAAAGCAACATATCTAACCCACCTACTAGATTTTTCTTACTTTACAGCAGGATATAGATGTTCATATACCCATATATCTATCTATATGTAAATACAATTTCTCATCACAAACCAACCCAATGATCGATCTATCATAGCTTACCACCTCTCTCCCTCCTCCTTCCACTACCCAATTCTTAATACTCTTTTCTTTCCCTCCTCTCCTCTCCTCTCTACTATTCTATCTCTCTAGAGTCCATTTCAACTCTCTTAATATATATATAGATATATATATATACATACAAGCAGCCAGCCAATAAAACCGCACAAGTTATTAAATAAACTACTGTATCATTCTGTTCCGTAGTAATATATATATATTACTATAATATATAATATGGATTCAGTCGAGTATATATACAATAAAACACATATAAGAACCTCGTTTATAACTTGTAAAGTAAGGTAAGTGAAAGGGGTTGGGTTGTTCTCATATATCTATATATGGTACGTATGTATATATGTACCTCTTTATGCTTGATGTAATGTGATGTAATGTACAGTTTATACCATTTGTACTATTGGTTCAACCATAATTTTCTGTTTCCCAGCTTGCAATTTTGGGTTGTTCTGCCTTTCTTTTACCCTTTAGCCTTTACCATCGTACCGTGATCCTCTTCCCCTTCCCTGTTATCTTTATCCTATCCTACACTCTACCCATGATAAAGCCAAATCAAACCAAATCACCGCATCCAAAACAGATCATCCAACCCATCCATTTCATCCCCACCCTCCAATCCCCACATGCTCCCCTCTCACCTCAACCCCAACCCTACTCCCCCTGCTGCTGCATATGAGTCGGTAAATTCCAATCCGCATAATCCGCATGCACAAATGCCCTATCCACCGTGGGCACACTCTCCAAAACATACTGCAAGCTCTCTCCCAAATCATGACTATCCCTCAAACTCATATTTTCATCCAACACAATATCCACTTCAACATTCAATTTATCGCCCGCATGATAAGCCTGAATTCCCTGAATCTGTTTTATCGTTTTCGCAAAACGCATTGTGAGATATAGAAGAACATTACGTTCATCTGCTGTGGCTGCTGCACCACTAAGATTCCGAATATGACCTGCTGATGTACCGCCCCAGTTTACGATTACGTAGCAGGAGAGAAGAAGACCGCCTAGGGCGTCCATCCACCATAGTTTGGCGTAGAAACCGACGAGGGGGAAGATTATACTGAATATGTTGAAGACGACGTCGGTCATGGCGTCTTGAGCTAGGGCTTGTACGCTGGAGTTTTTGACGAGACGACACCAGAGCCAGCAGAGGAATTTGATGAATACGGTTGCGGACATGATGGCGATGGCTGGGAGGGTAAGTTCGATAATTGTGTGATCATCTGAGTTTAGACGGTTGAAACATTCGATTGCTACTTGGAAGAATGAGGTTATCATTATAACGCTGAATCTGTATCACGGAGGGGTTGATTAGTAAATTATTATAAAGTAAATGAATGGTGGGTAATACATAAATAAGGGGAACTTACACAAGTACACCGATAGGTTCTAAACGCCGACGACCAACTGGATACAAATATTGATCTTGATTTTCAATCATACGAGTTGTTGCGAAAACGATAGCTGTAGAAAGGAAATCCAATGCAGCATCGACAAGACTGGCAAGTACGGAGAGTGAACTGGTCAACACCATTACAGCGATTTTACCTAGCAGTAATACTGTGTTGGCTACTAGATTCACATATATTGCAATCTGCACAATGCGATCACCACTTTCCACGCTGTCATCTTCCATGTTGGGTATATCGGGTCTGGGACCATCATCTACATCATCATCATCATCATCGCGCGGACTCAGTAGTAGTGGCGTTTCTTCATTGACTTTGTAGATTTCGCGTGGTGTACGTTTGACTTTCTTGGGTAATGAATCCGTGGTAGTGGTGGTTGTGGGAGTTCCTGTGCCTACATCCGATGGTGTATGACATTCTTCGGATATGGTGGTTGGCACTTCGAGCCTGCCAGATTTAGACTTGGTATTCTCATATTCGTTCAGAAGGTCGTGAGGAATTGAGGAGTCGAGTAGCTTGTCAATGTAGATGTATTGTTGGATTAAAGAATTCGTTCGTTCGTAGTACTCGCGTCTGCAGAATGGTAAGTAGTGGACATGAGGGCTTGGCAAATTGCGATCGGATCCCGCGGCTTTGAGGAATGGAAATACTTGCAATGGCTTCTTCTTGATCTTGTCCAATTCCTCCTTCGTCTTCCAATATCTCTGCCATTTGTATCGCGGATTGCTATTGCCGATAAGACGTTGACTACGCATTTGAGGCCCATTTAGAACGGCACTCAATCGTCTTTCCATAATGCGATCATATTCCTCACTGTCGTCAAGACGGGGTCTTTCCTCATCATCCAAAGATTCTCTCCGCTTGGATCCTGATGTCCGTCGTATACTGGCTGCAGATGGATTTGTCTGATTTTGTATCAACTTCGTCAATGTTCCCTGGCCATGAGTTGTCATTGGACTACCGCTCTCCATACTGAGTGGTAGCCATGCTTGAGGACCTTTTGGAGGAGGGCTCGCAGAGATAGGATAGTCCTCGTTCACCATTTTGTCAATTGATCCAATTAATCGTATATGTATGAATTTATGTAGTTATACTGTATTAATGTGATAGAAGATGAAGAAATGTTTGGCTCCGCTTCATAAGGAATGAGGTTGATGGGATCAAAGAGCTTGATGCAAGATCTACAAGCTAGCGAACGATGTTCAAACAGCCAAACTTCCTCCTGGAATCATTTATAAAATTTATTTGTTCCACCATACCGCGAAATCTTGCCGTGAATTTCTTGGCTGGTTGGTGATTGTCGTAGAGTAATGAGTACATTTAGATAAGAAAAAGGGAAACAATTTCACAAACAGAAACAAATGGGTAATTGACGAATCGCAATAGAATAATGTAAAGATATGTTTTTTTTTTGGATTTTTTTTGCTACGAGATGATATCATAGAAAACGATTCAGATGGTAGAAGTACCTGTAGTGATCCTGTACCTTAACTTTTAGGGTGTGTCACTCAAACTCGGACCTTCAAATTGACCACATCCCATCCCCAGCTTTCGGCATGTACCTAGTTATTTAATACATAATTATCCAAGCCACCATATGCATTTATTATTTCTGAACATTCCAAAAGTTTCAATAGGATTCAAACATTGGAGGGATATATCACGTTGTTGTTTAGAATAATGACTCGAATTCACAAACTGTTGGATATGTTGGATATATGTATCTAGGATGTTTACTCGAGTATGTAGGATGTATATGTAAGGTAAGGTACAAGTACATGTAAGGTATATGTAAAGATATCTCACGAAACGATATTTTAATGGGTCTTCTTTTCAGCTGCTGCCCAATACAATACGGAGTTCCATACTTTTTTTGGTTCCTAGGCTAGATGTTGGTTCGTTTGTTGGCATAAGCTTTTCAGGTAGCTACGAAGATATACCTAGGTTTATTATATGTATATGCAGCACAGCCACAGCCTCAATATCTTACGGTGACGGGGATGAGAGTGAGTGCATTGCTTTTGCTGCAGTGTTCTGCTACTAGGCTAACAACTTGAGTTCTTATTCAAAAATAGGAATATGTATGTACAATTACTGTAGGTAGTAGATTTCATCATATATCTCGTATGAAGTAGAATGACTTAGGTGCACTCATAATTAACCAATGCCAAGGTGAACATGTAGGTATGAAGATCAAAGAGCCGGTCCACTTTGTTGTATTATGTACTTCGTATTGGTTGTAGGATCAAATATCCAAATGTTTACATTTAGGGTACAGCAACGTAGTATGTATACAATATACAATAATTCTCCGTGGATAGTTCGTTCGTACAATCGTATTCTCGTATACTGTACTTGTAACTTATATATATATACAAAGTATCGTGATCTATCATTAATACGTAAAATACCTAATAGATAGAGGGAGAGAAAAAAGACTAGAAGCTTTGGCCGCTATTTAATATCCATAGGTAAATCATTCTGGTGTGCATATCGGGAGGGGTTAATAACCTTTCCGGATAGTTTTGAATAGATGAAACCATCAGATTGAAAGATTTGAAAGATTAGAAGGAATATAGACATAATTTAATAAAGTAATTAACCTTATTAACTTCAGTACCAATTAGATATAGATATAGATATAGGTATACAAAGTATCTAAGTAACTCAATATGCCTCACACAATATGTCGCATGATAATGAAGGTATTTACAAGTCTTATGTCTAGGTAGTTTGAAGGGGCCGGCTATAAGGAGGAGAGAAGTACCTACTTAAGGAGTTGACCATCTCACTCACTAGTAATCATATATATCTAACATATCTAACATATTTACGGTACTCGGCATGTATTGACTACAACTCTTATCATCAGGGTATTCTCACAAGGGTTCACATCATTCATTGCAATTTATAACTCCTCTACCTTCGTAAGGCTTTCTTTCTACTTACTGTCTGTCCATAATTTCACCGACCACTCCCATACATTCACATTCACATTCACCAACCATTCGATGATTTGGAATTCACTTTTTAAATCTCTCAATAGAAAGTTTGAAACCCAAGGAAATGATAAGATTATTTAAGGTACCTTTCTTTACTTTTCAAAAAGAGAGCATATTAGATACTTTTGGGTTCATATCCAGTCATAAATTAGTTGAAAAAAGGCTTAGACATTTGTACTTATGGAGTAATAAGCGAACTCGAACGATAAGCAAATTACAATCAATTTTCCCATGGGTGGATTGGATGATTTAGATGGTGGGTGGTGTTGCTTGACCTTGACCTTCCTTGAACTTTGACTTGAATTACGGTACACTGTACAGTAGTAGTTTAATTTGGAGTACCTACCCTCCACCTCCTACCTACCTAGCCCAATATTAATTTTTTCCATTCAAACTTCCAACTACATTTACAACAACAAATTCCATCCATACATACACAAATTACTTCCCCATCCATTCATTTATTTCGACTTCAACTTACAAACTGAATATTCTAAAACACCAACTTATCCCTCACGTAAGTTATATTTTTATTTTTTTTTAACGCTTTCTACCACCGAGGGATTTAGAAATTGTTGGTCCAGCGTTTGGTAGATCTCAGGGCGTGGGTCTATCTCGATTGTTGAGATAGACTTTCTTTTGCAGTCAACAACTGTTGTTTAAACTCAACTTTCCAACGAATGCGCTCGGCAAGATTTAATGTTCATCCTTCGAAGGAATTATTTGTCGCGAACCTATACATACCATTTATTGACGCTGAAGTGTTTTGAATTATTGCTAATAAATTTGTGTGGATATATAGAACAGGAAATTATTGAGGGCGAGACGAAAAGGCAAAAAAAAGTCCCACCTACTTCCTCCCGAATTCGCAGACGAAGAACTTTAACCTGTAAGAACGATAATGGTACTCGAATCCAACCCAATTTGGCACTTACTCTCATATTACAGAATCCGTTTACATACAATTATTCGGGCAAGACATTAAAAGCTGTATGCTTTATTTCGTTTACTATTGAACCTGCGGCACAGCAAAGCGCATGAGTTTTGGTTGGAGAATAAACTTGCCCTCATTTCGTCTCAAAAAAGTTATCCCACCAAAATACCAAAAAGACAGCTTCAGCTACAACAAAAACGTAACAAAGACAACAATACTGCAACCAATACAATTTTCTACATCATCGTCTTCGAAGGCATTCAATTTTTTCAATCGTCATTGATATTTAAATATATCGCAGTAAATTCACCAATCAGCGTTTGCGATTCTGGTATCCATCCGCCCACTCAGCCTCGCTACCTTGCACTGCCACCGTGCCTGTAGGGCTCATTGCTAACCATCCTCGTCTGGTTATTTTTAGATTGGAAGATCGATAAAGTTCCAACATGGATACTCAACGTGGAAGATCTCCATCGGGGGGTCACCAACATATAAGGAACCACTCGCCATCCCCGCATACATTTCCAGAGAGCATACATGGTTTAGGCATCGCATTTGATTCTACAAGCATTAGCAGCCAGCACTATCAGGATAACTTTAACTCGAACAACAACTTACCTTCATATGTTGAGAACAACAATTTCATGAACCAGAATCAATCCTTCTCCCAGCCAAACCTTGCAGAGACCACATTCGTCCCCAGCCAACCCCAAGATTTCGTCCAGTTTAAACAAGAGGACTTTCCTCAGTTCAAACAAGAGGAACAGACATCTCCCTTTGGCCAGACCCAACAACCAAGCTTCACACAAGACTTACTTGGTGCCGACGTATCTACAAACTTCAACAACGGAGACTTCCCATTGTACTCGAATCCTAGTGGACAGAACGAACAATTCGAACAATCATACTTCATGACTGAACTCGCTCCCCAACAGGTTTCTATCAACCCGGCAGATCTTAATATATCTTCACCCGCGCATACCCCAACCCCACCAGGTCTGTTACAACCCGATTCGCGCTCACCTTCCTCGGCGCATCAGTCTCCATCATTCAACCAAGGCCCATTTCAACCATCGCCAGGCCATTCGCGCAACGCATCACTTGGTCCAGAAAGCGCTGCGTTCTCCCATAACCCCGGCGACTGGAGTATGATGCCTCCACAATTTACAACACATAGGCGAACTCCTTCTGAATATTCTGATATTTCATCCGCCCATCACTCCCCGAACCTAGGTCATCACGACAGCTTTGATTCCATAGAACAACAACACTCACCCATGCAACGTTCATCAGACGCAATCTACCAGGACGTTCTTGCAATCGGATCGTTTTCTCTTAGCGATACTCACATTGGTCATCCTAGTCCTGGTCACAGTCCTGCCATGTCACCTCGGTTGGTTCCCCAACATCTTCCTTCAAGCATGGACCATCAGAATTCATTCATGTTAAATGTAAACACCAACACATATGATTCATCACCAAACATGTACAACCTCAACCGGGAAACTTTCCCTCAGATGCAACACAACAATAACTCGGTAGATATGGGACAAGCGCAACAGATGGTACCTCCAGAGATCAATGTGGAATTCGCACCAGCATCTAGGCAAAACAGTTTTGAACCCCCAAAGCCTACTTCTTTTGATCAAGATGCATTGACACCACCTGATCGAGGTATGTGTGCCCACAATATGACCCAACTTGAGCTTAGCTAACCCGCATAGGTCGTCGTCGTCGCGCGGTGTCGGATCCGTACAGCCCATCAAGTTCATCTCGTCCTCACACACCATCAAATGCCTCTCCAGTCATGAACAACGCGCTTTCTCCCAATCATGAGCCATCCCGCTCCCTGTCACCTAATGATCGATCCGGCGCAGCATCACCAGGTCGACGTCGACAATCCACATCGTCTTTACCAAACCGTGATTATATTCTTGGTCTTGCCGATCCTGATTATCAAGCCGCGTCCACAGATCCCAATGCGAAACGAGTCCAAAAGCATCCAGCAACATTTCAGTGTAGTCTCTGCCCTAAACGCTTCACTCGCGCTTATAACCTTCGGTCTCATTTGAGAACACACACAGACGAACGCCCCTTTGTTTGCACGGTATGTGGAAAAGCATTTGCGCGTCAGCATGATCGAAAGCGTCATGAGGGTTTGCATTCAGGGGAGAAGAAGTTTATTTGCAAGGGCGAGTTAAAGCAAGGGGGTCAATGGGGTTGTGGCCGGCGCTTTGCTAGAGCCGATGCTTTAGGTCGACACTTTAGATCAGAAGCAGGTCGCATTTGTATCAAGCCACTGCTAGATGAAGAAGCCATTGAGAGAAATAGGGTATGGCGAGAGCAGAGGATGCAAAATATGCAAATGCAATCTCAACCAGCCGCTCAAGAGAATCATGCTATGCCTATTGATACGACTGGCAACTACGGTCTTCCGGCAGCTCTTCTTGCACAATATCCTGCGCTCGCTACATTAAGTTGGTCGGCACAGGGTGACAACAACATGGAAGATGACCATAGTGGTCGCAGCAGCTTTGACGCCAGTGGTTCTGAATACTATGATGAGGGAGGCGATGACGGGTATATCTCTGCTGGTCCTGGACCTGGCCCACAACAAGGTTATCCGCAACATGCTCAAATGACCGATGCCTATAATAATGGGTACTCGAGTGATATGAGCGGTCGCTAAAGCAATGACAATGACAAGAACACTTTTACGAAGCATTACATGATTTCCTTTTTTTTTACTTTATCAATTTGGGGTTTTTTTACCGGCAGGCAAGCAGTCAATACTTGCCTTGTAAAGAGGATTGATTAATTTCAAAGAAAGAATGTGACGACGGAATTGGGAAACCGTCGTCTTGGGGCCTGGGCGCATTTAGATACCATGATTCTTGTTTGGTTTGTTTTGTTTTTTAGTCTTCATCTTTGGTTTTTGAGGAGGGGTTTTTTAATGATTTGCATGCATTGCAAATATGATCATGATTATGATTATGATATGGTATGGTATGGCATGTGGGCAAAGAATTTGGGATGGATGGATGGATGGGTGTGGGTTACACATTTATGGGGAGGAGTCTTATTGATGGGATGGATGGATGGGGTTTGGGCGTGTGTGTGTGCTTTTTTTTTTTTTTTCGGATGGTGTTGGGCTGGGATTGATTGGGATTGGGATTGGGATTGGGATTATTTGCAAATTACGCTTTTGAATTGCTATTTGCATATATTCTTTGCATTTGCATTTTTTGGGTCGTCGTGCTTTGTGTTTTGTTGTTAGAGGGTTTTTTTTTTTTGTAGAGATTGAGCAGAGCAGAGAATGAGCAGAGAATTATATGAATTGATATGATATGATATGATATGTTATTGCATGGATGAATGGTTTAGGTTGATATTGTATGAGAGGTGTATGTGAATGATGTTGTGATGTTGTGATGTTGTGTATTTGTATGGATATATGGATATATGGATATATGGATATATAGATGGATATATGGATATATGGATATATAGATGGATATATTAAACATTAAACATTCAAGTATAATCCGAATAATTTGAATTACTTACTTACTTACTTTTCTATTCATTCATTAATTTCATTCCCTAAATCATTCCCTCAAAAAATACCACAGAACACCTTATAACCAATACATCCATTCATCCAAGCTACAAATACAACTAACTACCTTTCTTTTTCCCTTCAATCCTCACCCACAAACACAAGTAAGATTACAAGCAAGTATATCCAGTGCAAGTCCCAGACAGAAAGAAATTCATACAAATCAAATGAATTGAATTGAATTGCAAGCAATCTTGGATTTTTCCATTAAAATGTTACTCTATCGATAAATCAATAGCAGTAACCCCACCCCCCTAATCCTTAATAATGCTTGCTGTATCAATTATTCGCTCATTCGCTCGCTCGCTGGCTCCTACAATCTCATATACAATAACCACCCGCAATTATTGGATATGAACCATAGAAAGCAAAATCTCTTAGCTCAAAGATAACCCATGCCATACGCCCGCCTAACCCAATCGCTGAATATACCAAATCTTACACCAGATCCCGACAATGAAAGTCGCACCATCACAAATATCCACTTATGTCGAATGCTGTTCCATCCATGTCTGAAAAATCTCTATTGGAGATCTGAATCTCGACTTCCTGTGTATACCGTAAGAATCGTATGAGCCATAATATTCACTAGACAGACCGTTGCGAATCCTGTTCGCCTGTACCCTCGCCGGGTAGATCCACTCCATAAAATACTCGACATCCTTCCCAATCTTTCCAGGTACCGCCATATCCTGTATGAATTGCGGAATATTGCCACCTGCATCACTTGCTGTCGCCATAGTCCACTCTATCTTGCCATCTTTCATCACACTTATTCTTTCCACCGCCGCATACCGCGCCACCACTAGATCCGGCTTTTTGGCCTCTTCCGCTTGAGCGGAGTTTTGAAAATCATTGATGGGGATAGAAATGACGATAAATTCCCTATTATCAGTTGCCGCGTCCACTAAAGGCTGGGCGGCTGAAGACTGTAAAGAAGCACTCACTTGCAGGATAGGAAATGTGCGATTTTTGAAGGGAAATGGTAGCTTATGCGTCATCTCCACGACTTCCATCTTAAAATTCCCCCATACTCCCCAATCCTCGATCTCGATTTCCATGCCTTTCAAATCCCAGTACATTGCAATTGGAGCCGCCAACACCGTTGGAGTGAATGTCTTCTCCGACTCCGGATGGCTATCCTTGAAATGTCTTACAAACTCTTCCCAGGTAGCGGTTCCGCGATTGGTATTATTATTATGGAGGCATGTTCGACAAACCCATGTTTCTCCTTTCGGCTTCACGGCTTGATCATCTGATACAATCTCGTGTCCTTGGAGACGTTCGTAAGGCATATGGTAGCTTGATAGAGACACCTGGGTGGCCTCTGGTATATTAGGTGCCCAATAGAATTTGCCTCTCTTTTTCCAAGTCACATCGTGGCTGACTTCGGATTTTTGAGATGATTTGCTATCGATAAAGGGGAGTGCTTCTTTGAGAACATCGCCAATCAAGGTGCGTACTTCGAGGCGAGTACTGCCTGGAACAGGTAAAAGTTCAATGATTTCGTCGGGTAGCTTTAATGGGGTTAGCTTGAGCTTTATTCCACCAGGGGTTTGAGGAGTTCTCTCTCCAGAGAACGAACCTCAGGGTCTGGATTTTTGCGTCGTGGCTGTGGCTCGGATGGAAGCAAAGCTATTGACATTCCTTTTACTCGAAGGTAAGGTCCTAAAGTGAAGGTTTCTTCTTCCATTTTTTGTTCTGGCATTGCTTTTTCTTTTGTGGATGTTGAGTTGATACAAAAATTAATGAGCCGTTGCGAATCCTGTTCGCCTGTACCCTCGCCGGGTAGATCCACTCCATAAAATACTCGACATCCTTCCCAATCTTTCCAGGTACCGCCATATCCTGTAT
>JWJB01010107.1:0-35875 GCA_000812895.1 Rutstroemia sydowiana | reverse complement strand
CATATTTCATCTGCGCTGCTAGATTATTACTACACCGCACACATCCAACATGTCGAACTTCGGCGACATTGATTCAAGCGTCCCAGGTGGAGACTTTTCTTATGCAGCCACTGGTTTCGGACAGGAGCCGCCAGTGGAGGACTATGATATGGAGCAATTTGACTTCGGAACGCTCCTGGGTGGGGAGCTTAACTTCCCAGATGAGTATCCAAGCCCCATTGGTGCTAACAACGCAACAGTCTTTGCAGCACCCCAGACTTTCGAAACATACAACGAGCAACCCCAGCTACCATCGCCCCCGCAGGTTCGGGAGCGCTTCGTCTATGCTCGTGATCTCCGTCAATCATACCGCCACAGCATTCTGGGCCAATTCCCCAGCCCAACTCTCAGAAATAACAATGCGAATAAAGGGAGTTGGTACCACCAGTACCGTATTGGTACATACACATACTAGTAGTAAGGATAAAGAAAGAATCCTTGAAATTTAAATAATTTACTTTGCAAAATCTAGAATTATTAGTTATTAGTAAGTAATTCAAATACCATAACAATACCTAGGTGACTAAACCGAATCATACAGTAATTACTATTAAGTTTGAATAGCATCTATTTACCAAGTCGTTATCGAATTCTGAAGCTTTTATTTGGCGTTAAAACCCAATCGCTAATTCCAAACACGCACCATTTCTCATACCGCATACCGCATCCCACGAAATAATGCACCACACGCCATCCATGAAGCCTCTCCATCCGGTAATCAAAACAAAAGCCAACAAGAAGAAGGTAACTTCCCACTATGAATTCTATCATTGTAAATCGACATTGCGTCTATCATCCATCCACCTCACAAGCCCCATACTCTACTGGTTTGCTCGATTATAGTTTAATATAGTATCCTTCCAGCTATCGTCTTCCTCGTCAGCATTTTGCACCCGTAGACCACCTCGATCCTGCTGACTGGGCGAGGTCCATCGATCATCCCCATCATGAAGCTCCACTGAGGGCACTGCCATTCCTGGCTTTGGCCCGACTTGCGGGGGAGAAGCCTCGTTCGAACCAAATCCAGGAACTTCAAAATCTGGATATGGATTATCGAAGCTTACGGGTGCAGTGTGGAAAGTCTCGCTTGGTAGCTCGTATTGATCGTTCGGGTTTGCAGTTGGCGTGTCATCAAATCTTCGCATGCTATTTGCCATGCCAGGATGTTCGTAATTTTCTGCTGGCATCTCAGATATACCCGTTGGTAGCGGAACAAAACTGCTCTGCGAATGCATCTGCTGGCGCTGCCGTTCCTGGTCCTCTTGGATCTGCGGCGCAGGCTCGACATTCCGTAGGCTGCTTGCGACCACACTACCATTTCGTTGACGCTCCATCGACTCTGTAACATCTATACCAGCTTCGGCATCTCTAATTCCGAACTGTGCCATGGTACGCATTTTACGTGTAACCCAGGTTGCGAGGATCTTTCCTCGCTGTTTTTCTCCCAGTCTAGATCTTGGGAAATCGCCTTTGTTAACAAAAGCAACGATATCCACAACGATTTGATGTTCATTGAGGATCGCGTTAACGATAACCGGTACAATGGATGCAAGATATGCTTTTCGTCCCACCTCGACCAATACAACGACAAGGCCACCTGCTTGGAATACAGCACTAGATTAAGGTTAGCATTAATTGTTAATGACTTGGAGATGAACTTACGATCCACCAGGAACAATATTGCGATGACACTTCTCTATCGAGTGTTCAATATCCATTGGGAAATGACTGAGTCCGTTGATTTCGAATGTTTCCCCCACACTCCCCAGAACAAATAATACTTGCATTTCAACTAGTGCCCCATTGGGACCAATGGGTCTGCTGACATTATATAGAAAACCCAAGTCTCCTGTTCGAACGTATTGTACATTTGGGTCCCCATCAACAGTACGACCATCAAATCTTTCGGAATCGAAAATATCCCTGGACCCATAAAATGATCGGACGCAAGCTTCTGATTCAACCCAAATCTCACCATATTCGCCTTCGTGGCATAGGCAGCGGCTTTCTGGGTTAACGATGGCTATTTGCGTAGATACAGGAACCATTCCAGAATCCTGTACCATGAGAGCTCTCGGGTCGGTATCAGGATCAACGGGATATACCATGCCTCGTCGTAATGCTTGCGTATCAAGCCATAACTCAACTGGCTCGATACACATGTAGGATCGGGATGCAATCATGGGGTTCAAGACGTGAGAATAAACTGTATTAATAGCAGTTAAATCCAGACCAGTTGCAGCAAAATGCACGCGCACTTTTTGGAAAACATCAACGCGAGGTCTCCCTTCTGCGGAGATCATCATGTTCTTCAATTCGTGCAGAGTAAACCCCTTACCCGGCATGACTGCCATGGCATGATCGAGCATTTGGGGAGTAGCATAAGTGTCTTTGATTTTGTATCGTGATAGCGTTAGGAATAGCGAAACAGGATTTTGCGCAAACTCGACAGGAGACACCAAGTACGTTGGAGCACCAACAAAAATACCCATTAGACAACTGTGAATGAAGCCGAGGCCAGTTGTGCTTCGGACACAACCTAGTACAGGCCTCGAGCTTGTCATTTGACAAGTTTCTTTTTGTACTTTGCACATTCCCATAATAGTATCGTGTCCTAACTGCACTGCAATCCGGCGTTGATCCGGCGTCCAATACGTCCACACAAGTGCAGGGAATCCTGGCTGTACCCAAGAGGGCAGCATCGTGAGGCCTAGATCTCGGCAACCATTGTTCTGCTTTGGTGGTTTCGAAGTGTTGTAAATGCTTGGTATTGACACTTTCAAAACTTGCGCAGATTGCTTCACATGTTGAGACACCGCCTTTTGTTTCAATAGATGATCAACATCCTGATTAACCAGTACGGCTTTTACATGATAATCGGCAACCATATGTAAGAAAGCTGGGACATCTTCGTTCAGACGGTTTTGATCGAGAGGAGCCATCGGTATTGCTGTCGCGCCCAAGCAGAAGCATGCATGTGTTGCGTACACGAAATCCTCGGAATGTGTATACATCAGTATCAAATGGTCACCGGCGTGTATCTTGACCTTGTTTTTGAGATACATAGCTACTGCAGCTACTTTTGTATCGAATTTCTTCCATGTAATTCCTTTGCCCTCTTTGCCACGGCCATCGATAGTGCAGTATGACAATTCGTCCGCTTGTCGTGCGACACGCCACTGCAGCAGATCAACAATGCTCAAAAAGTTATTTAGTGGCGTTGATGTGCGATCGTCAATGACTACTTCACGGCGGTCAACTCCGGAATACTGCTTATCACCTGGAGACAGAATATCCTCGCGAGTTTGGGCGGCAAGTGGCGACCATATTCCTCCAATAGGATCTACACCAATGGGCAAATTAAGTACGGCTCTTTCTACCCCAAACTTAACGTGCACACAAGGCAAGCTTCCAGCATCAAATTCGCGACGGCAAAGCATGTTGCCAATTTCTCTTCGCCCGCATTTCAGAACCTTAGGCAGAGAATTCGGTGCTGTAATCATGACACAGAAAACCCTCAAGTGATGCTCCTGCAACAACACCTCCATACATCTCTCAGACAAGGAGTCGAGAAGTGCAGTATCTAGCTGTCGTGGGGGGCCGCCAGATGTTGTTGGAGATGTTGAAGCAGAAGGCGACTCCAGTAACACTATGGGCAAATGCTCGTCGTTAACGAATATGTCAAATGCAGAGCAATCGTAGATTTTCGGTACATTCTTCATGATACTGACTACTATGTGTTGGACGAAGAAATACCGATGCTCTGCGACTTCATGACCATGTTCAACCCACTCAACCTTCTGACGTAGACGGTCTTCATATAATCCCAGGACAAAAACTTTGCCCTCAATGACGGTTCCTAACAGACCTGTTCGTAGAAATTCTGGCTCAACCATCATTGGGGTTGGGTCGCCTTGCTCGAACTTATACGGACGAGCATGGAAAATTTGCTCTGTATGCTTTGGAAGAGCCCAAAACCCGCCGGACAGTGATGGAGAATCCACCCAGATTTCGCCCACGGAATGTGGCGATGCGAGAAGGCCAGTCTCCGGATCAACTACTGCTAATGTTGCGTCGGGTATCGGGAAACCAAAAGCACCGACACGAACTGTCCCCGGCTCAGTGCTGGCCTTCTTCCGTGCTTCTTCGCCAATGGCTACTACTACAACCTCGTTGGTTTTTAGTGCTTCCCGATCAAGAAGAACTTCGCTTAATTCGGTTCTCCCTTTCTGTTCAGTGGGGGCAACCGTGCCACCTCCGATAAGACTTCCGAACCCATTTCCTGTTGATTTTTCTTTCTCCTCGGGCTTTTCTTCAATAGAGTCGTCGTCTGAACCTATATCCAACTTCAAGGGGCATCCCATCCGCTCTTCACCTCCAAGCCAATCCCGCATACTGATCACCATTCCACCGTGCTCTGGGAGGCACAGCATTGGGGCGACCAGTTCTCGTGCTCGGGGGTTGCGCATTGGCCGCAACCAACGGTCAGCTAGAACCTCGTGGAACTCGCTGTCAACGGTCAAAGTGTCGATCAAACATAACCTGACGTCCTTGAAGTTGGGCTCCATTCCTTTTTTAAAATTTCGTGTTGTCATAGGATCTTGTTGATAGTTGTAAGCTGCTCTTTTGAGCCCAGGATAATCAGCTACCATAAGTGTTGCCCTATACTTCGTGATAAGATGTGCATATAGACCCGGTGTCTCAACCGCTTTACTTTCGAGCCAAACAGTCGTATGGCCTCCATATACGGTTAAAAGAACTCCCAAAATCATGCCAATGCCTTGTCGTGGATCCAAATAAGACAAAAGTATTTCACAATGGTTGCCTGAGCCAGCCATTAATCTTCCATTCTTATCTCTCAAACCAGGATTGAAGGTATCGCCGTGTGCACCAGAGGGGACAGTCGACAGAATAGCACTTAGACAAGCCATCTGGTGCATAATGGTTCGATGGCTCATGACTACACCACGTAAATCACCCGTTGGGGCACGGGAGAATTCAATATAGGCCAGATCAGGTACAGTTAATGGAGGTGCATCATCTCTCTTCTTAGGATGCCAGCTTCCAAATTCGTTGGTTTTCCACCACTCGACTCCCCGGGGCCAGTGAAGTTTATGAGTTGTGATATCTCGCTGGAATGCCTTTAAATTATTATCAGTGGTGAGTGCAAGATGTGCTTGTGTAGAAGTAAGGATCAAGTTTAGTTTAGTATAGTCTTCAAGATCATTTATTGGTACCGCTACCACACCAGCAATAAAGCAACCAAGTAAAGCAATTGCAAAGTCGATAATTTCAGTATCGCGATATATTAACGCCACTCGATCGCCGCGGTATAAAGAGCTTTTATCTCTGATGACCTGCGCAACTTTTTCAGCTCGACTGGTAAGTTTCTCCCAGGTAATGGAGGCAGTTTCCTTTCCTTTGCTGTCTAACACCCAGTACGCTGGCATTTTGGCCGTAGCTTTGCCTCTATGTCTAAGAACAGCTGCGATGTTATCAAATTTGGACATTGGTGTGTTTGTATCATGCGGATCGTATACTGCAAATGGAACATCTCGAGGCTCTAGAGGCATTTGGTATTCCAGCGCAGCTGGTGGGGGTAGATCGCTGGCGGTTAACATAGGCGGTGCCATGGCTGCTGTAGGAGAGAAAGCATCACTGGATGAATATCTGTGCGGCCCTCCACCGTATGAACTTGGGCCATGGTTTTCGTATCCTTGCTCTCCTGCAAAATCGGAAAAATATCCTTGTTGCGATTCACCGAGCATAGTGCCATGTGAATCCATCATTGTTCCTGCATGGCTCTGATCGTAAACTTCTTGGGAATGCTCCATATACCCGGTCTGTTGCGCAGGATTAAATGCATAGTTTGTGCGAGATGTCATTGATCCCACCATACTCCCCGCACGATCTTGCATGTTACCTCCAGATTGTGGTGAGCCGGGGATGTATGAATCTCGACTGTATGAACTATGCCTCTGGTTTGGATCATGTACTGCCAATCTCAGGTCCGAAGGTCTGCCAGCATAGGAAAACGTCCGCCCATCCTGTCCTCTGTTTGCCCCGAGACTTCCACCATCGCTTGCCATTGTAGAAGTTCGTGCTGGGAATTGTGGTGCGCCGTAGTTTTGGGAAGGGTGTAGGTCGCTTCCACTTGTGCCTCTTGAATTCGAATTAAGTGCAGCGAGAGATGCGGTCCGCGATCCATCATTCGATGGGTGTACACTATCATCAGGGGTGTGTATACGCAGCCCTTTCAGCTCCGCGGCTATCGGTGAGCCACCCAAATACTGCGATAGTAGAAATGTACGTCGTTTTTGATAACTGCGCCCACAGGATTAGAAAGTAGTCCAACAACCAAGATATCTCGTCGGTTGAAAATCGCATAAGGAGGTATACCCTTTCTCTGTAATATCTCCTTCCTAAGGAAAATTTTCAATTAGCAAACATGTAAGTTTCTAGGACATCTGATCTACCCCAGATCCTGTCTGTCATCCTGCATGAATTCGACAGTCACCGCACGCGACGCAAGTGAAACAAATCCTCCGTGGATTATGGTAGAACGCCATCACTTACCTCATATTCATGCTCTAATTCCTGCAGCCTTGCCTGCAACTCTGGGTTATTCTCCGCCATATCCTCAGCTTTGTACAGTGGAATGGGTAAACAAATTATAATACTATTGCGGTACAAATGGGGTACGCACAGCCGGTGGTACCTTTTTCTTAAGGGCGAGTTCGGACCGTCCACCAAGCTTTAAGGTTCAAAAGTCAATATAGTACCGTAGTTTTACCCCCTAAGTATGATCACTAAATAGTGGAATAGATTCTTAAGTATTTATATGAATTCTGAATACAGCAAAAAGTGTAGAAGAAGAAGGAGAGAGAAAGGAAGAAGAATGAGGAAGAAAAAGAAGAAGAAACGAGAGAAGAATAAGAAAAGTGGGAGAAGTTAAATAAAATAAATAGATTTTAATTTATTGACTTTATTCTATTTTGTTAAAATTATGAACGAAGGATAGGGAGGGAGGATATTCAAATACTGATAATATTTTGAAATAAGTACATAAGATAAAATGTATGTTAAAGACTTGGAGTGAAATGAATTGAATTGTTGCTTTTAAAAGGTTCATTCATATCAGTATCAGTATTTGGGTATAATTTGTACTTAAGTTGCACCCCTTCATCGCTTCATCGTCATAACCTTTCTATGTAATGTAGTAATACCGGTACTCTACCATATTGTAACCTTTCTACCTTTCTAATTTGGTAATAACTTTCATAATATATTGTCACAATTCAAATTTATCCAACAATATCCAGAAATCCAAAAATCCAGATCTACTTACCGGTATTATAAAGAGCTAATCTATTTTGAGCTTAGTTGGTTCATCTTAACTTTTTTTTTCTTCTTTTTTCTTCCTTATGAGGTGGGATGGGGATGGTTTGAAGACCCAATTCTGCTCGAGACCTTCCTTTATATTATGTATGCACTGAGTGTATTCATACAAAGTTGCCCACCTACCTACCCGAGGTACCTACTCATTCACTTATTAATTTAATTAGGTATTTAATAATCACACCAAATAATTATTATATTAATTGATTAATTGACTCAAATATCTTGGTCTGGTTCTGGTACAGTAAGAACTTAACACAAGAACTTGAATTTGATGTTTAAACGATTAAGCTCATCGGCTATTTCAAGGTTATATCAAAGTAGCTAACCCTAATTTAGCTAGATAGTAGGTAGATCTAATAAAGTCACACGGACCATATCAACATCCAAGCTAACGAAAAAAAAATTATTTCTTCCACACAGCTAGAACTATAAATTTTCAATCACACAAAGGATCTTTCATTCCTTTTCAACTCTCTGCAACTTCAACATCTTCAACATCTTCAACATCTTATCAATTAAGTGGCAATTTTACCTTCACAGCTGCTTAAGTTGAATCTATGAGTAGCAATGGGTTGCGAATTGAACCTCGAGATGAACTCCAACTACTCGACTGCTCAATTCGAATTTTCTCCTTGACATCTTGGTCACAATGACAGTGGTGGTCGAACTGATGCTGAACAACTATGTTTCATGCGTCAGATTTTTGTTTATGGTATGTTTATTTTCGTCAATTCCTAATTTCTTTGTCTGCGAATATCGTGTCGACCTACCGACTCAATAACATGATGATATACCATAAGATACACAGACCTGTTCTGAACAGCCTTGCGCTGTGTGTTGATTATCTTGGAGACCTTCTGATTTCTATCCTTTTCAATGACTTTTTGTTTACTGCAACACTATCGTGTTTGTACAAATAACTAATGTTGTATCAATAGTGCACACAATAAAGATTCTCTGCCCTCATGAATGCAATCAACTTTCATACACACAGTCTTGACTATGGGATGGTTCCCTTGTTCCCCGGCATCCATTGGACCAGGTAGGTGAACTCGGGCACTTTGATGTCAGCACTTTGCTATACAATACATGCGGTGGCGGTGAAGAATACCACATGCGAGTACCTTTTTGCAACTTATGTATATCGCCTCAATATCTACTCATTGGGATAGCAAACAAAGAGTTCTGGTATCTTTGTTATCCCTGAAGGACAAGAATAAAGAGTGTTCTGAACATATAGCCCTGAACAATCTCCATTGTCGTCTCTGAAAGGCTCGTGAAAGGATACTCTTCATGTAGTTAGAGTATACAGTGCTTCTCTTGTTATTTGACAAAGGACGAGCATAAAGGGATCTCAGAACATAGAAGCCTGAACAATCCTGATTGTTATCTCTGAAAGGTTTGTGAAAGGATTTGCTCATGTGTTAGAGTATATAGCTCTTTCCTTGTCAAGTTATGACAAAGGGCGAGAATAAAGGGTGTTTTTGAACATATAAGCCTGAACAATCTCGATTGTCTGTCTATATATTCCGTTCGATTCACCTCCCACAAGATAATCAATCAATCAACAGTTCTTGTTTATTAGTCTCTCACTGCATATCAAACTATCATTAATCATACGACTGGATCGTATCATTGATCATATTTCATCTGCGCTGCTAGATTATTACTACACCGAACACATCCAACATGTCGAACTTCGGCGACTTTGATTCAAGCCTCCCAGGTGGAGACTTTTCTTTTGCAGCCACTGGTTTCGGACAGGAGCCGCCAGTGGAGGACTATGATATGGAGCAATTTGACTTCGGAACGCTCCTGGGTGGGGAGCTTAACTTCCCAGATGAGTATCCAAGCCCCATTGGTGCTAACAACGCAACAGTCTTTGCAGCACCCCAGACTTTCGAAACATACAACGAGCAACCCCAGCTACCATCGCCCCCGCAGGTTCGGGAGCGCTTCGTCTATGCTCGTGATCTCCGTCAATCATACCGCCACAGCATTCTGGGCCAATTCCCCAGCCCAACTCTCCCACTGCGCATCATCGATCAGTTTGCAAATCATTTGCCAAATCATATCGTGCAAGCATTGGAAGATGGACTTCATCAGCGGCTAGACCAAGATGCCTATGATGCCGGCTTTGAAAGAATTCTCGAGCGGGAGCCAGAATATCTCCCAGAGCAGATCCCTGAAGAAGTCGAGCAACCAGAAGAGGTTCCAAGACCTTCTGTACGCCGTCCACGCTCACAACACACCAAGCCCATCTGGGATAAGACAAAACCTTGGATCAAGGCAAACAAAAAAACACAAGGTATAAACAAACGATCCGCTAACATTGCGAGTTTCAATCCACGGACAGTCTATGATTCACTTCTTAAAATTCCCACAAGTTGGGGAACACCAAGAAGGGGCCAAAAACCATTCCGATACACCATCGAAGGTGAACTTGATGCAGACATCAAGTTCACCGACGATATGGTGGTGGATTATCTCCACAATCACCCTGGTCATATGGCATCTGGAGTCCGCGATCCCAAACAGTCAAGTCTAATACTTTGGGTTCAATGTGTCCCTGCCGATTCTGCCAGACGCTATCCAACGTTTTACTCTGACAAATGCCGCTATGCAAATTGCCCAACCTCAGGAACCATTCACAAGGGTCACTTTCGAGTGGCTTTGGATGAACAGTCCTATGACAAGGATAATCTTTCGGCCGGGCTTATACTTGATCCGTTTCACTACGCCGGATTCTTCCATCTCTACTGCCTTGAAAAGGCTATCGACTTTGCCCAACTCTGCAAAGATTTCTCTGTGCTGCCAGACAGGCGTCACTTGCGCCACGAGCCTCAGGGCATCAATCGCATGGCCATCACGAGAGACAAGAGCGAAATGAGAAAGGTCGTCGATGCGTTCATCAAGGAACAGCCTGCCTGGAGCGCGGACAACCCATACAGGTACGAGGAAACTCTGAGTTACAAACTAACCAAAGAACAACTCCGCCTGGAACACAGTGCTCGTCAACTCACACGTCTCAAGCGCGGCGGTAACACAATTGATAAACATCTCAACAATCTCGAACTCTACGTTTCAGGCAACATACAGAAACGAGCAGCTAAAGTCGTAAGAGAAGAGGATGAAGAATCAATTGCATCAAGCACGCGGGCTCGAACTCTGAAGAGAGCTAGAGACGAAGACTCAGAAGATTGCATTGTTGTTGATACTTCGGCTCTAAAGCGGAGAAGAATCAGTGAAGTAACTTCTGATGATGATGCGGAGTTCGAAATCGATGAGGATATCCTGGAGAAGGAGTTCGAGAGTCTACCAGTCGCCACATCAAGCCGTCCTTCTCGAAAACGGAAAATAATCGAGAATTACGACGATGATGATGATGATGAGGACTTCGAAGCTGCCTTGGAGAAGGAGTTCAAGAGTCTGCCGGACAGACCAGCCAAGAAATTGAGAAGATCGTCGAGGAAAAGTAGTGGTTGAGTGAGTAGCGAGTATTCTGACCATCGAGGTAAAAGGTAAGTATCGAGGTAAGTCAAATCAATCCAGCCTCGGATGGAATGTAAGTGGGTCTTTTTCTACTACTTTCTTTTTTTCTCTTAGCTCATTTTATCTTGCATTTTTCTTTTGGTGATGGAGTTGAGGATAATTAATGGAATTCATAATTTATAATTTATAATATATTGTATCATAGAAGAACAGTGAATGAGGTGGAAAATGTATATATTTTAGTCTAGACTTGTAAATAAACTAGAGGACATTTGTAAATAGACTCAAGGACATTTGTAAACAAACTTGAAGGAGTATGTATTTATACATATATACATATGTGACTTTGTGCTTGACCGACGATTGCAGTATTTGACATGGAGAGAGAGAGCACGTTTCTCCCAGTACTGAGATTCTGCTACTAACTCGTATTACAGACGATTCAAATTCTCACGATCTCATGAAAGAAGGCACTTAGTTAGATCTTGTAAATTGGATCGTATATACCTTTTCAACCAATAACTACCTCCGTACCTAAGTAGGTAATTTGGTATGTAGATATATTATATCTGGTTGCTTAACCTCATCAACACCTACTTGATACTTTTAAATCTTCATTTTTCAATGACTTCTTCAGGATGAAGCTTGGCTCAAACTTCATGAGATATTGGCCTCAATTATCTATATTTCCTGTTTGGGTTGCTTGTAATTTGTAGTATGTAGTGTGTACTACAGTATGTGGGTTAGGTGAAAGAAAGAAAGAAAGAAAGTCCGAAAGTTACTCAAGTATGAAGTGTAGGTAGGTGTATTGTTCATAAACCACTACTGTATTACGGCATGAAGTAACTAACTTGACTTGAGTGGAGGTTAATAAGCTATTGTGGTATGTGCCAGCGTGTGATGGGTTATGCCTACCTAGTTGGAAAGAAGAAAGGGAAATCGGTATACTGATACTCTGTAACTACTATCTATTTCATGACCAGTAGAGATCTCTAGGGTTAGTACATACTTCATATTCCTGTAGTTAATACATGCTATATCTCTCGTCTCTCTCCATATTACATTACATTATTTTGTGGAAAACTTACCTAGGTAGTCAGGCTAAATAGTAAGTATCAAGCAATCTATCTCACTTAAATAAAGATTGAAGAAAATTTTTTTCATAATGACTAACTTGTTTTGGGTAATTCCATTGTTCAATTTAATCCAATATAATTGGCATACGAAAAAGTTGAACAAAGAACATTGATAACTTATACATATACTTCGAATACTGTTTTGGGAAGAAATAAATAAAAACATAAATATAAATCAAGCTAATCAGACGAGTACCCAAACTATTTCAAAAGGTACCAGTAGAAATAAAAGATCCCCTCTCCTCCTTCCCTCGCTTATGTCTTGACTTCCACAACATCATATAAAAATCAAGCTTTCATTGCAAGTACAATTTGGCATTTGGTCGAAGTATCGTATTAAAACTCATTACACATTCACCCTATTCAGTGTGATAGAAGCTAGACTCCTAATAGCATCCATCCCTACCATTCTATTCCTGTAATACTGTACAGTACAAACTAGAATTTTACTAATTACTGTATTAGCTCATAAGCACCCTCGGATATAACCAAATGCAGTAAAACGGTATATAGGGATTGAGTTATCCCTAAATAGGTCACCAGGTAGACCGTTAGTTAAAACTAGGTAGGTAAAATAGTGCTTCCTAGTTTAACACCTAGTGTAGTATTTTATCCCACGGCTGCTAGCTATTATACCGCGTTTTGTTTATATATTTGAGTATTCAGAGATATATGAATACATTAATAAGTACTCCATACAGTAGGCGAACATCTCTCTCTCTCTCTCTCTCTCAATCTCTCTCGGCAAAGTTGGGAGGGGAGAGAGGGCTTGTCGAATAATCATCAAAGAAATATGGTATAGAATATACCAGAAACAAGCATAGAATGTCTCTTTTTCCCCCTCGAACTTAATGCTAATGCTATTCTCCTACCTCGAGCATCATTCACTTGACCTTCTTGAAATATGGTAGATTTACATTTATATTTACATGTGGAATGAGTACTGTAAGTAGTAGACAATCCTTTTGAATTTCTCTCCATAAATTAAACACCAATAATCCCAAAGTGCGCAATTTGATGAAGTCAGGAAAGAACTATAGGCAAGTTATGAAATAATAATAATAATAATAATAATAATAAGGATCTTGAAAATAGAGTTACTACATACATACGTCTCTTGGACATTTTCGATATTTTTCTGAGCAAAGTTCGAAAATTAATGAATGAGGATATGGCATATGAGATATTGAAAATTTTGTAGTACATATATATCGGTGGACATACCGGTTTAAAAGGTTCCAATTATAAGTACAGTACAGTATTTCCAAAGGAAGGTGCAATGAGTAAATAGGTATACAGTAATAATCAAGCATCACCTCCTTCCTTTCTCACTGTTCACCCAACTAGAAAAATGAATCACTTAATCCCAGAACCCTATTCGTACCTAATCAGTGATCAATAAACACTTCAAACCATAAATACAGACACTTTGCAAAGAACCAAGTAGATACTCCATTTATTCCAAGATTTATTTTCCAACTCATACCAAGCCGGAAAACTTCAACAGCGAACTTAATTCTTCAGTCCAAATTCATATTTCCATGTGCGGATTGTAATTTCTCACCCAAATATCGAATCCATATGGCGCAGGCCGATTTAGCCAGTCCAAATAGAAATTTCCTGCAATTGGGAGACTCTTAGCTCCATACTGGCTCCAAAATGGCTTGGAAAATGTATTTCCACATAAAGGATATACTATATTGGACCCAAAAAGTTTGACTATAATCGCACTATTGCGCTCCTCTGCATAGAAATATAAGTTTCCCATGCCCTCCAAATCTGATACTGTATGCGTATTTTGAAAATATCCATAAGCCGACAATTTGAAAGTACTTCGACACTGATCAACTACTTATAACTTCAATCGATCTTCTAGAATACACTCATATCTACTAAGACCGAGTTATCCTACGACACTTTAATTATACGCCTACCGAAAAACTTCGACTTATCCGACTATCCTTACCCACCCTTACCTACACTCGAGTACAATTGAATCACCATTAATTGGGAACAATTGTACTTCTTAGCCATTCATATCATTCTTATAACTTTATATTTTATAACCTTATATTTTATATTGACCCGACCTCCCCCCAAATAACCATTATCCATTCAACTACAATGGGTAAATCAACATGTTTGGAGTCAGGCATGTCTCAAGAAAAAACAGACATGACAATGACCACAGAAGCAGAATTGCAATCTGCACAACCAGCATCTGTTGCTACTGTTAGCGACGAAGATGACGATGACCCTATTATTCTTAGGCGTTCATCGAGAAACAAGGTCCCCAGCAAAAGAGCTAGGGAGGCAATGGAATATGGAGCGACATCCAATTCGACTCCAAAACGACAAAAGCGCTCGGGAGCCGTCGCTAAAAACTCCTCTGGTGGAAAGGCCGCCAAAAATCAATCAGAGAAGGCAACTAATGCTTGCCTCTCTGAAAAGGAGAATATATCGCCCTCGATCTCCAGCGACACCAAGGAGGCCATTAAATCAACCATCCCCGTGGATAAAAAGGAAGATGATGACGATGATATGCCTAGTGTCATCCCGACTGACGAGGACGAGAGCAATGATATGCCTAATGCCGTTCCAACTGACGAGGATAAGAACAACGAATCTACCTCGAAAGATAAGAAATCAGCCCATCGTTGGTCAGAAAAAGTCAGGGATCTCCACAAGGCGATCGACCAGCAGCTGAACTCGGATTTTGGTACTGGCAAAAACAGATGCTGCCATTTCGACGGGCGCATCTGCGGCACCAAGGAGCTTCCTACTTGTCCGAAAGAGAAGATAACGCGGGTGAAGATAACACGGGTACAGAGGTCGGCTCCGACAGCCATGCATAGGCTACGCAAAGAGCCAGAATCGGGAATGCTCTCAGATATCCGGGGGAGGCATCTCAACAGTGGGAGCTTCAAAGAGAGGGCTTTCAGGAGAATGTCGGGCATCAAAGAGGGTGACGCAATTGATGCTTCTTATTGGGAGTGTGCGGAAATTGCTGAAAAGCGAGAGAAAGAGGATATTATGAAGTCCACGAAAGCAAAGGGGAGAAAGAAACAAAAGAAGTGGCTAAAATTCTTTGCGAGGTACTCCAGTGACGAAATAATACCTCCATACCATGAAAAAGCAAGGCAGCGTGAAGCTATCAGGCTCAGGAGACCGGGCCCAAGTCCATTGGGAAGATCAGTGATGGTCAATGACGAAAATTGATGGGGGTGTGTTAACAAGCTTGCGATGACGCGAATGGGGCTCGTTTCGGGGAACGGAGCAAGTAAGGCAGCAGTGAAGAAGGTGGATTGATGATACTTTTTACATTTGTTAAATTTTGAATGTTAATGTAAAAATGCCTAGTATTCAATGTTCAATTTCATCCAAAGAATCCAGTTTATACAACTCATTGCTTATCTCCCACTTAACAAATCAATGTTCATCGCCTAACTAAAGAATTGAAATCATAAAAGTTATTGTTCACCTAGCAAATACAAATTTTAAAATCCATTTTGACAATGCAAAGTTCATTATCCACAGGAAGAACCGAATCTATAAAACCCATTTTTCATTTTCCCACTCGACAAAGAAATGAGGCAATACGGTTTATGATGCGGTTCTTCAATTGATTCTGCGTAAATTACATCTAGATTGTTGGTGTATTCATTTGATAAATATATAAGAACAAACATGCTAATACAATCTGAAATGTATAGGTATGGATTTTTGTTTACACTCAATCATTCAAACCAATACCAAGACCTATTACCTTCCTGAGGAATAAAGAGAACATCAAGGCTCATGGTGAATAATACTGTCGACCCACTGGATTTATTACTTAATAATCCCGAAGTTGCCGAAATGAATACTGATTCATTTCGATACTGATACTGTACAATGTCCTCCTTCTTCTTCCTTTTGTGGTATGCGATGCGGTACATACTTGGAATTCGTATCCTTTTAAAAGAAAAAGTAGAAGTAGGTTTGGGATAAAAGCCAAGTCACTGGAATTGGTAAGGTAGGATGGTACTATGGTACTGACTGGGATTCTGATTTCGCAAAAGACTAGACATCGGCTTGGCCGTACGGATCTGTATTCATAGGTGATGGTTGGATGGTTGGATGAATGGATGCATGAATGAATATGAATATGAGGCATGAAGCATGAGACATGGAATATATCAGATAAGATGATCCTTGAACATAGAAATAGAACCAACCGTAGAACTTATACTTATGGCATAGAGATTTTATCTAAGTAAATCTATCTTCATGCGCCTCGTGACGTATAGGTATAGTACTGGTAATTAGATGAAATGTATGTGAGAGAAAATTCAATGTAACCCATCAGTAGAATTAAGTAATTAAGTAAGTGGTATTGAATGTATTTGTCAATTTGTTATATATACTGTATTGACAAGGGAGTTTGAGTGGTTAAGAACTTTAGGTATGATGTAAATATATTCGCTTCAAGGTTGAGCGATATCTGCAAGAAGATGAGGGGATAAGAAGGATGGAGGGATTATTATTTTGATTATTTGATATCTTTTCTTCCAGTAAATAATAATAATAAATAATAAATCTTGAAGTTATACAGTATATTCTATATTATATTTCATAAGTTGCTTCAGAAGAATACCATAGAAATAATAACTCTCTCTCTCTCTCTGTTCTGTCTCCATCTTCTCTCCTGAGGGAAATTATTGAAACGACAATCTTGACTGATATATAACCTTGGAACTCAAGTGAAACCGGTCATTGACGTAACAATCATTCACCAATGACAGATGATTGAATGAGTAAGAATTGCTGACTTGACTGATACTGTTAAAACTCATAATCCTAAAAGTAACGTACTCAAACATACTCGTATCGTAGTAAAATAAGAGAAATAATGAGGGATGAATAACATATCCTACCCTACATAGTAGTAACCAAGAAAGCCCAAGAGTTTTTACCCATTGCCGTTTGATTTCAAAGAAGGCCGCGGCCGCCTTATATATACTAGTAATAAGATATTAGTAGAAGTTGTAAGCCAATCTTTATGTATAGTAGGTATTTCTTTCTAAAGGAATATAATAGAGGAATATAATAGAGGAATAAATAAGAAGAAAGAACATATGAATTTATTCTCCCTACTTAATAATAAGTATCTTATAAAACTCATATGATTCCTTACTTGAAATTTATTTACTTATATATTAATCAATACCTGTACAAATAAATAAGATAATATAAAAAATCGGAAACAGGGAATCTATACGGTAAAAAAAAGAATTCAGCCTATCGCGACTAAAAACCTAGTAGCAAATCATTAAAATCCTTACATGCAAGCGGCATCCATGATCCATCAGACCATCCCATCCCATCCCATCCCAAATAACTAATACTATACGCACCCACCACCGAAATATCCATAATAAACCACAAATAAATCACCCATCTAACATTTAAACGCCTACTAAAGTGGTACTAGCTTTGACTTGACTTGGGTAGAAGAGTACGAAAATACAGTACAGTACATTAGTGTATGTACAACGTTTCTAGCCACGGCATTCATTCAATCAATCAATCAATCAATCCTCCACTTTCTCACAATAACCAACTCTCTCTCTCTCTATCTCTCTTACCAATACCTCAAAATACAAACAACAAATAATAATTTAACAACAGACATCTCACAAACCTTTCGCTTTTCGCATTCGATTCATTAATCAATTCACGATCAATTTCCATTTGTTGAATTTTACATACTCCGGCTGGCCGAGTTTATCGGGCTGGATTGATTGATATTTATTTCATTGATTGGAAAGTATCATTGAAGGAAAAGCAAACATACAAAACTGCCTGGAAGGTGCGATAACGCACCACCTCAAATAACGAGATGGAGGACGCTGTGCGGGGGATTCAGCATTCAACTTTCACGACCTCAGTCATATCCTCGATGCCAACATTAATTCCTATACTACATGGCGCCCAGGAAGCATTTCGAGATTTGTTACAAGAAGTGGGTACTGCTCAGCATGTTACGGTCGAACCTATGGTCGCCAGCGATGTGAATGCGAACACCAGCACCGATTCAACAATAAATGGTGTCGTGATAGGCCTTTTAAGTTCGTTTGGTTCGGCGATACTAATAGCTTTCATCTTTCTAATCGTTTATTTCTTCAAATATACCAGCAGTGGACGGATTTTATTGGATCGAATCGGAAGACCAGGAGAATATGATGATGAACAGGCTTTTGCAAGGGAAGAGGCAGAGGCCTTGGAGGAGATGGATGACTTACAACGGACAGAATATTTGAGAGCTAAAGGTAAGCCGTTGGTGAAAGCTTTGTGTAGTGTTTTGGTATTAATGATATTATTCGCATAGCATTTGTACAATCAAATCCTCCCGATTCATTACCAACCGACATCTCTCTATCACAATACTTAGCAATTCAGGAAAAGGGCGTCTCGGCTTGGGAGTTTGAACCAGAATTAGAGATTGCGAATTGTTTTGTGGAAGCAAGGACAGAAATTGAATTCTTCGATAGCGAATGCTGCACACTTACGAATCTGCCGGTACCAAAACAGAACGAGGTGTACTATTGGGAGTCAAAGATCTACGATAAGCCGGAAAATACCCTGATCAGCATCGGGGTTGCTACCAAGCCCTATCCTTTGTTTAGATTACCAGGTATGTTATTTGTAACGTGGGTTGTAGAAGTAATCGCTGACGTACGGCAGGGTGGCACAAATATTCTGTAGCATATACCTCTGCTGGACAACGAAGATACAACCAACCTTTTAGTGGACCATCATACGGCCCACAATACGTTCAAGGAGATGTTATCGGAGTAGGATATCGACCCCGGACTGGCACCATATTCTTCACTCGAAACGGAAAGAAACTTGAGGATGTAGCACACGGTCTCAAATCACAAAACCTTTTCCCAGCAGTCGGCGCAAATGGACCTTGTTCAGTCCACGTCAACTTTGGCCAATCAGGATTTGTTTTTATTGAAGCCAATGTCAAGAAATGGGGTTTAGCTCCAATGACAGGTAGTCTTGCGCCTCCTCCACCATACGGTAGTGAACAAGGCAGCATTCTTCTCGAGGCCGGTCGTGATAATGCCCAGAGCAGCCAAGGACATTATCCATTCCCAATTCACGGAAGGACTCGAAGCGGAAACTTTAGGCATGGACCGCCAACAAGCCCAGGACCTGTACGATCACCCACAGATATTTCCCTAGGTACACTTACGCATATCCCCTCCAATGAAGAACCTGGTGAAGGATCAAACGTAGCACCGGGAGTTACCATACATTCAAGTGAACAGACTAGTCTCAGAGTCAACGACCATGCACAACCACCGCCAGAATATACGAGTCCGCAACCTTCCATCCATGCAGGGAGTCCGCGAGCGAGCCAGGACAACGAGAGGACGCCTATGTTAGGACGAAGAAGCCCGCCCCCACCAATACCTAGCTACAATGATGCAGTTGCATCGCGAGATCGAAGTCGCAATCGAAGAGAGAGAAGCGATAGTACTCGTGCGAGGGATGGCGGTGGAAATGGGGGAGCTGCTCGATCATGAACGGATTAAGGATACAATTATAAACCAAAAAAAAATCATTCCGAGCTACCATGGGTAAGCTCATGAAATGTGTTGATCAGAGTTGAAAAGATAAAGCGACGGGAAAGTTGAATAAAGGAAGTCTTTTGGCATGATATGGACGTGACCCCTTCTTTGGACTGGAGTGAAGTGCAGCGGATTGGAATTTGGGGATGGCATATTCGGAGTCAGATATATATTAGCTTAGCGTGGTGTGGTTACGTATCGTATCGTATGTGCAGAATTGCAAATGGGGGATTGGTCCTTGGTAAAGGGGGTACGGGCAGGGTTGGGTCGGTATGGTTGGGAACTTATTTTTTTTGTTTTGGAATTCGGTTTATTAGGATGGACGGTTTGGTTCGGAAGGTATATGGCGCATTGGGAGTTTTACCAAATCGAATCAAGTCTTCTTTCATAAGAGAAAATGAAGGGGAATGGAATTGTAGTGTTGATTTGAGGGCTTTTTGACTGGGAGGGGTTTTCCGGATGAGAGGGGCTGGGGCGAAGGAAGGGAAGTGGAATGATAAGGAGGGATGGGATGAAGGTGCTGTGATTGTGAACGTGGAGGGGGAAAATTGATGGATAAACTTGGATGCTCGAGGAAGGGATGGTTAGCAAATGATTGCAAAGAAGATGAGGGGTATATGGAGGGATGAGGGGATGTAGCATAGTATGAGATAACATAACATAGCAGTCAACGCAATATAACATATATGATGTTCCTTTGTCACAAGACGAGATTTCCTCTTCTGGGAAGAGGATTGTAATTGCTTTTGATGTGATGTGGGAGGGGGTTTCCTATGAATTGTACTTCTTTTCATGGAAGATGGGGGTAGTGGCGAATGTGGAAGATATGGAGTATACGGCTTTATTTTTCCGTTGGAGGGCAGAGGGAATGGGGTGGGATATCGATATCGAGGCTGAAGATTTCAATTGAATAGTGCTTGGTAGCTTAAAGGTTGTATATTGGGTGTCAGATGAAAGCATGTGGAGCGGGGAAGAGGTTTCTTAGTGTTCCTGGTATTCTTTTCGGGTAGTGGATATGGTGGGCTGAGCTATGGGTTGTGATGTTCCTAACATGAAAGGACCTTCCAGTAAGGCTTGTCAAATGATTATAATGCGTGGTGACTTGACGCCGATTTGTCCTGATACCACCGATAAGTGATAGGTAGCATTCTCTACACTACTTCATTCGAAAATGCTAGAAGGGATTATTACTATTTTCTTTATAACTGCTCTGGAAAGAGAACGAAACAGAAGGGTCGGATTCGAAATCTTTGACTGGGTATTAGACTGACAGGAAGATGAGTCCTGGTAACATGTGTGCGAATCTATGAATTAGATATATAAGGTATATATCAAATCAGGTAAATCATAATGGTATCATTTAATAACGGCTGGTACTGAAACTAACTAACTGTAGGCACTTTTATACCTCAGCATAACGAGATCCACTCACCACCAAAAGACTTTCCTTCCCTTCCACCAAACCCTTAAGAATCAGAAGGGTATCATAAGCATCAATTTCAATAACGCCTGGTGCTTTAACTGTGGGCACTCTTACACCTCGTCATAACCAGATCCACTCAACATCAAAAGACTTTCATTCCCTTCCGCCAAAGCCTTAAGCTTTTTATTCAAATCATCAAGATTCCACTTCAAGTCTTCATTCTCTTTGTCGGCATGCCAATCAATATCTCCAGCTTCATCGAAAGCCGTTTCTGGATTGAAATAACGTCCCTGATCACACCACGTCAGATCAAATTGGCAAGAGGAGCTTTTCCAAAAAAAGAAAAGAATAAGAAAAAAGAAGCTTACATCACCGGCTATACAAACTGCTTGACGGGAATTTGGGATCTGAAGCTCTCTTGCGATATCAGGCTCCACGGAACCCATGAACTCAATTTTAGGCTCCCAGGTATCACCAAAGTCGTATTCGTAATACAGCTCTACCTTTCCATGATAAACTACTGTTTTGGGAGTGTCTTTCACTTCATCCCAATCCCAACCATCCAGCCTTTTCCACTCAATACCTTCTTTGAACACATCACGCAGCGTCGTCTCTTCCGCTTTCAACTGAGGACCGAACTCTACAGCAAGAAACTGAGCTTGCGCATCATTTTCTGGTTTTCTGTGCTGAAGACCATATTCTGGATTGATAGTCGCTAATGGCGCGGAGCGATTATGTTGGCTGTCGAACTTCTTCAGGTTGATCAGCACGCTGTCCACATCACATATTCATTGTCAAAAACTCACCTTTCTAGCTTTCTTGACCTCAAATTTATACAAATGATCGTCATGAAAACCCAACGATATCTGCAATACCTTATGGAAATCCACTAGCGTAAACGAGGTTGGCACAGCCAGTAATCGTGAAGCGTAAGTCTCATCAAACCTTAAGTTTACAAGGAATAGGTAACGCGGCTCGGGATTTTCGGATGCTGCTGCTACACTATTAGAACTACCATTTGTAGTTTCCTGATCGATGGAATGATTTGCATCTGCTTGCAGATTCTGGCGCGCGGTTTTGATATGCCATTCGGCGTTGGCTATCGTCCATATCTTGTCTGGTTTGGGCTTGCTGGCGGTACGCGGCTTCCCCGTTAAGGGATCCACTCGCGAGGTGATCTTTCGAGGTTTGGGCGCCTTGGGCATGGTTGTGAGCTACGCGCGCGTCTTGGGATGGTTGGGATGGCTGGGAAGGTTGAGAATTGCTGTTGTGGATGTACGCGTCTGGATATTAAATACATATTGCTTGCCGTAAAAGGTCGGCCATTGGTATAGTACAGTACGGTAGTTCATTTCAATTCACTATTCTACGGCAATTTCTGAATCCTTACGTCATCTAATAATCTTAGTTCTATACATGTTTCATTAGTTTTAGCAGGCGGAAGTTTAAATTTAAGATTCACCAGATTTTCTTGGGTTTTCATCTGGGAGTAATCCAGGTGCTGAACTCTGAGTGTGTAGGTGTGTACCGGTATTGAGGTTTGAGATTTGATTGGGATTCCTGATTTCGGGCTGGTGTTGGGTATTGGATGAAAGTATGTGGGCGAGGTGAGGTTGATATTCTTGGCTTGCGTCATTCAATCAAATGAATATGTGATCTTTGCATTAAAGTGCCATTTGATCTCACGCACAGAAAACTCAATCAACTATTAACTTGATGTAAGGAAGATTTGCTGCATATTTAGGGTGCTGGAGGTTGGCAGATATCATCCGAACTCATGGGTTTTGGTCCGTGAGGGTGAATTAAATGGATTGAATGCCCGGTTGAATGATGGCTGGTTTCGTGAATGGGGTTACGGACATTGTACAAAGAAATGGGGCGTTTGTTGGGCCTGAGGGGTTGGTTTGGTTTTCGTATCGTTGATAATGTTTCCTACTTCACTGCCCAAGAATAACAAGCCTAGAAGCTTGTAGTACGTTAAGTGAACAAGGGCAGATGATTGATTTTATATTATTGTAGATATGAAGCATAGCAGCTCATACTCTGCAAGTACCTAACGTACATGCCTCGACTAAGAACACTATAACATCTCTCTTGCTGCCATTACAACATAATAGGCCACAGTTTCCCTCTATTCTCCAGGTCCGCCAAACGGGAAAAATATGATGGGTGTTTATCTCGTTTGTCGCGCTCTGATATACCGAGCTCTCAACTGACTTAGCTCCATGCTACAGACATCTGATTTGCTCAAGTCCAGGAGGCTCTCATCACCCTGCGCCACCGCCTTAAGCCTTTCATTTAATTTATCAAGATTCCAGTCAAATTGAGAATTGTCATTCTGACTTTGATCGATGTATTGTCCCTATTCAGGTCAGCAGGTCACTAAGAAGAAATTTAGAAGGTGTATCTTACTTCGCCTGCTATACAAAAAGCTTGACGTCTTCTTGTAAGTTGAAGCTCTTTTGCAATTTCGGGTTCTAAAGGGCCTAGGAATTCGACATTAGAACCCCAGTTTGCCCCGAAGTCGTAGAAGTAGCAGAGTTTTACTTCGCCTTTATAGATTATTGTGTTAGGACCCCTTCCCGTTGACACCAAAGGGTACTCTTTTGTGATCCATCAGGCATATTGATTGTAAATGTCATGCAGTGTCTTATGTTCAGTTTTCCAGAGAGCTGGCTCAAACCGCCCTTCATCGCGTCAATCCTTCACCACAAATCTTGGAGTAATGGTCACTAATGTGGGATTGTGCCATTCTTTCCTCCTTCATCTATAGTACGGCATGTAATCATGATATTCACAGAAACTCACCCTTTCTACATTCATCACTTCAAACTTATAACAATAATCGTCATCCCACCCCATAGATATCTGCAAAACCTTGTGAAAGTCTGCCAAAGTGAATGTAGCCGGTAGTGCTAAAAGCCGCGAAGTCTCTCTTTCATAGGTTCTTTGCTTTATGACAAATAGATATCGGATCTCATCGCTTTGCTCTTCACCTACTCCCGCCCTGGTTGAGTCGGCTTTCTCGCATGCATTTCTAATGAGCCATTCCACATTTGCCTTGCTGAGTGATTTATCTTTTCTCGGCTTCCTTGTAGCTCTTGGCCTGCCTGTGATGGGATCTACCCGCGCGGTGAGCGTTCTGGAAGCTGGAGTCCTGGGCATAGTTCGAGAGAGAGCACACGTCGAGATTTGAAAATAATGACCAAGGATGTAGATTGAATATCAGGTTATATAGAGATGTAGACTATATTTAAATAGACAGTAGATGGCCAGTATTTAGTCCATCAATAATTCAATCCCATGCTATCGTGAATCCTTTACGTCACCTAATTATTGATTTATACCAGTTTCAGTAAAGTAAGAAGGACGGTTGAGCTTATGATTCTGCTTGAAAGATAGTTTGGGAGGCGGACGGCGTGTTGCATTGTTGAGGCAAGTCAATATCGTGATTATATAAATCGAGGGTGTGCCATTAGCATGCTTTGCCGAGGTTTCCCATAAGAGTTGCGGGTGTGTAGAGTAATTTTGACATTTCAATTAATCCACACCCTTTTCGGCCCCTTCCCTCGGCCGGTCCTTCTTCGTTGGTACAACTCTAGTAGGAAAACCACTTACTGCTGAGAATCAGCATGCCTGGCAAAAGATTAAGTTGTTTACACTGATGCTTACACGTATCCGGTGCGTCCAAAGTCTTGTTTATAGAATTCCCGTAACCAGTTTACACAGGGCGGCTATGCATACTTATTTTTTGGTTTCGACGGATATGATGCCCCAATTGCCCCGCCCGTGGGATTTGGGATTTGAGATTCAGGGGCAGGGCGGCTAAATTTGTTTCTACTGAATTTACGAGTACTTTTGCATTCCCACATCTTTGTCCTCTCCTTCACCTTCCTGGGACTTCTTCCAAATGATTTATGACGAAAGTTCCACAAAGTATCTAATTACCCCTCCTCGCGAATTCAGAATAATGATTTCCAGATTAGTAAACACTTTTTCGGTAAATCATTTACAAGGATACCATCAAGCCATCTGCTACTTAAATTACCTTCCGAGCTAGTCAGCCCCCTGAGAAGACGACATGATAATTTCCGATTTCATGGACTTTAAATATAAATGGCGAGACGAAGATCTTCTTGGTAGATCCGGGGAAATTACATACTCGTATGAGGGGTTTTCGTATTCAAGTAATGAATTGGGATCAAAAATCACCAGGTTTATGAATGGATTCATCAATCTAGTATGTCATGCATGAATTTAATGATAATAAAATTGTATCTCAGAAAATCTAAAATTCTGACTATTCATTTACTTGACAAAAGGAGGAATGGCCAGCCTCTGTAAAATCAAGTAAACCCTAAATAGGTATTTTGCATTTCCCAAATCCCATCCCGCAATCCATGCCACGAGTACAGAATTAAAAAATTAACATTGAAATGTGTGAAGAAAATGTGAAAGTCTGGTCCAAACATATCGTCGTCCCAGCGTCTAAAAACCAAGAAAGAAAATCAAAAACCCTTAAGAATAACCCTTTTCCGTTAAGCCGTATAAGACTATGCCATCCAAAATCCATTGATGCTGAAGCGAGAAAACCAAATTGACGACCGTTTGTTTACAAAAGGAATGCAGCAACACCGAAGATGGCAGCCATAAGAGGACCTCCCATCTGGACAGTTGACGCCGAACCAGCGAATGCCAGTGGGGTGGATGTGGCGGATGATGGCGTGGTGCCGTTGGCAACTACGGGGACAGATCCAGTGGAAGATGGCTTAGCGACGCTGACACCAAGGAGGGAGCTACTAGCAGCAATGACAACGCTCGATGTCTTGATGGATGGAGGAGCGACGGTAACGGTCGAGTAGATGACAGTTGGCATGCAGGTAGTAATAGCAATGACCGAGACTGATGGAGCCGGGCTTGTAGCGGCAGCAGCAACAGGAGTGACGGTTGAAGAAGCCACAGATGATTTGGTAGAGTTCGTGACGACTGGTACTAAGACTGACGACGCCATAGGTGTGACTACGGTTACGGCGCTGGAGGAAGAGTGAACAGAGCTGGAGCTGCTTGATGCGGCCTTCTCGGTTGGGGAAACTGTGCTGCTGGATGCTTTCTCAGAGCTCATCACAGTGCTGCTTGGCTTGGCTGCAGGAGTAGTTTCGACACCGAGGACTGATGATGATGATGTGGTCTTGGCATAAGTGGTGAGTGAGACCTGGGTGCTTCGTGCAGGGCAATCTGTCTATTTATTTGTTAGATATCCCACACTGCAGTAACCAATACATCTGTGAGGAACTTACGACAGTAGCAGCGCAAGAAGTAATGGTAACCTCCTCCGTAACATAGTCGGTGCTAGTCGGCTGCTGGGCCATGACGGCACCAGCGAAAATGGAAACGGCAATAATGGAGAAACGCATCTTGATTATTATTGAAATTGGGTATCAAAAGAGTATGAAGTTCGTAAAATAGTTGTTGAAATGCTGCGATGAAAGAATTTACCGTTCTGTAATGAATGGACGACCGAGGTCAAAATATGTACTTAAGATCTAGAAGATTGAATGTTTGGATGAAGGGTAAAGAATTGCACAGAAAGAGGGGTACAGGTTCAATATAAGCTTCCAAGGAAATTACAGAAATGATGAGAGAGATCAGGCTTATGGCTACAAGGAAGAGCTTCTTTCGGTGGTCCCATGTGGATGACTTCAGCCACTCGGCTAGGAAGCTCCCAATCGAAGGGTTAATTAACTTGAAGATACCTGGACTGGGAAGATCACAGAGGGAGCAAAGCTCAGCCTCCATTTTCATCCCACCATTCAAAATCGGCTTTAGCGAATGTGAAGGATGGCAAAAATGCTACGTTTGTTTGCGAGATGAACCTATCAGATGGCGTATAGGAAATGCTAGTTCATCTGTACCTAGCATAGTGTGTTTCGTCGTCTCTGATCGTCATATCCTCCGAGGCAGGACCGGACCAGCAAGAAAAAATGTTTGGATCTTTGTGGCTTGGGTTGCGGGATAAATGCTTGTAATTACAGGGGGCTAATGCAGGAACGAGACGAATTAGAGTGATGAGTTACCCATCCATCACCCCTATAAATTGCTTAAATGACTTAAGTCACAGCCCGACTTGTCAAAGAGGTCAACGATTATCATCCCTCGAATTCCTACAAATGTAACATCTAGGAGTAGAGAAGTAGGTTGTTGGAGTAAATTGTCTAATAAATTAATCTTCTTCCATTCCTTCAGATTCCTTTACTTACTGTATTGCTGACTTGAAAGTCAATTTTAAGATTCGACGTTTCTATAAACAGAAGCTTTCATTTTCTTTACGATGTGAGAGAAGGTGGCTGATGAATCGATGATTTATTTCTTTGAAACATTTTTGTATGTCAGGTACACTTGTGCTCAGTTCTACATATTGATGAAATCATGATCAGCAAATCAACTCAAGGTTCAAGCAAAGGACCCTTTTTTCTACGATAACCTTGGCCAATCGATAGGCTATCACAGGCTATCTGGGAACGGATACCACAAGTTATGGGTATGGGTACTGGCCTTATGGCAGTACGTGGGGTGTTTATGGGGCCTCAAAAGCCCGGTCGTTTCACAAGTAAACTTTTTTAACGCTCATTTCCTAACAGCTGGAAAAAAAAAATCTTTGATGTCGTGCCTTTGACCATTTTCAATCATTTCATTACCCCAATCAGGATGGAAAGTTGGAAACCAATTGAGAAATTGGTTGATCATAATTTTACACAACAGATATGGCATGGCATAATTATGTTTCTATTCTTATCATTTATTACGAAATGTTTTACTCTTCAAGATATGAGCTTGCTGTCTTATTGACTGGCTATTTCCAGCCCGGTAGGTACTGTAACCTCGTTGTACTGGGTCTTTCGAGAATTTACTATGCTGGTTACGACAGGAATATACGACTTCAGACGGTTACTCCTTCGACCTCGCCTTGTTGATGCAGGTCTCGGGCGACATGAAAATACCTAGATGATTGATATTAAGATGACTCCATCTAGGTAGTTGGCAGACCTGTGAATTCCAGCAAGCCAACATCTTCTGCACGGGTTGTCCGCCCGCCTTTAGATGCGCTAGCTTCCAGAGCGATGAGCACTGACTTCTTTTCACAGTTAGAGACCCCAATGTTAGTGATCACATCGGCAAAAATAAGCATGATGGAGTTTAAATTTTCTGTGGGTACTCTACTTCACATGCATGTGGAGGCAATTTCTGCGTTTCGCTGCGCACACTTTTATCACACAATGCGAACGTATGAATTCATATCTTATCTGATACTTCGGAGAGATGTGCAAGATATTGTTATGAAAATTTGAGCACGTTCTAGTATTCAGGGTCATGTTCGGCATCACATAATGGACTTATCTTTACTACTCTGAGACATACCGACAGATCGACATCCGACGATCGTAAGCTCAAGGCTCCTGCAGCTCAGAGCTCGAAGACCTGCAGCATGTTCTTGGTTCCATACTTTTCAACTGCAATCACATTCACATTTTAATACATATTCTTTCATTTCATATCGTTCACAGGCCACGAGATAAGCACCCAATTACCTAAATTTCTCCCCCACAAACCATTCACTTGTGCCTACACGAATTGAGTACAGATCATAACCAAGGTTCGATAAAAGTCGCCGGTTCCATAGTGGAGTGGAGAAGACGACATCACCTTTTGGCAGAGTGCTTCGTTTTACCAGTGCTTTTTTGCTGAACAACATGCCTCAATCAGGCGGTCGTTGGCTACAAGGGAAATCAGTCTTGCTGCATAGTACATGTCAAGCAGTACTCGACTTTGTATTCCCTCACAACTTAGCAGAGACAAGCTCATAACGGATTTGGAACATGTTATATTGTTCTAAATACCCCCTCACCGCCAGACCCCATTATCAAAAGCCATCCGGTCGACAAAGGAGACATTTTACGCAATCCACAGCCCCTCACTCTAAGCAAAATTCAAGTCATTCCGCTATCATCGTTCGGATATTATTGGGATATCCATTTTAGGCATCAGTACCGCATGTCGATCACATTGGGATAATCGTCAAGGTTGAAGATTAATATTGAGTTTGTGATGTTCCATTCTGACCGTTCTGGATACTGCCCCCATGCTATACCATATGCATAGCGTATTACCAGTGCATAAGAAGAAAAACCTCGAATAGGTATCCCGCCCATAACCACAACACCATGCCAATTTCATACCAGTTCAACGCCCAGCAAACCAATTCCCCACCCTAATCGAAAAGGCCATAGCTACTATCCTCGAGTTCACCCGCGAAGACAAAATGGAGATTTGCTGAAGAACACATTAGCTCATTAGAACCAACATAGCTGCATAAAGATTTCACCATTGGAAATGATGTATCAAGGCTCCGAGTGGACCGCCTAAGGAGAAATTCCAAGTTCATCTTCAAGTTTTTCGGACTGGATAAGTTGAATAATCCTGGTACGGCATTGATTTGTTGTCATGTTCCCGTCCAGCAGATCAGGTATAGTGGAAGAGATGAGCTTAATTGCACGCTCGAAAGTTGAAAGTTGAGGATGAACTTCAAGAAGGTGTAATAGAGCTTGTGGAATAGCCCATGCCCATTTGGTAACGGCGATGTTTTTGGTGTCTTCACCGATTGGAGCCGAGATGAGTAGGAGCATCGCTATGCCGAAAGGCTCAACAAGAGTGGAGAGTTTCTTGCCGACGAAGCACATGTAGTGCCACCTCTTTATGCTCAATCGCTGGTTGGGAGTGTCAGCGTGCGTACATGCTGTTATGGAATTCAGTAAGAAATCACCTTCTCCTCATGAGACATTTTAACCCATTTCTGTTTTCCAAGCTCAAGTCCGGCCAATTTCTTGTAGACATGTTTCTTGGATTTATTGGTATGGGAGCCCCGACCTGAGTACTGCGTCCGCCTCAGAGCTATATACCTCTTCATCGTCAATACTTCTACCTCCTCATACACTTTATAGTATGTGATCAACCGTAGTACTAGACCAACAGATGGACCTTTCTGTACGAACTTGATGATTTGTTGAATAGGGTCAGTCGATGTCGGCATATTCAGAGTGCGAAACAAATCGATCTGCTCAAACATCGTTGGAACAAGTTTCGATAAAGAAAATACCTCCATTTTCGAAATGATATATTCTGTCCATTCTTTTAGTTTTGAATCGGAAATTGGTTGGCCATACATCAGGACAACCAATCTTGCAATATCGTTCGGATTGTAGGGCGGTTCCAAACCGAGTTTGTCCAATTCCTCGTCGAATTTTTCTTGGATTGTATGAACTACTCTGGAAACCCTCTCAACCACAAGCTCCTTGCTATCGCTTGGCCCAGGAGATGATTCGATCGATTCCGCATCTGATACAAATAACCCCGATTCCTCCTCACTGTCGGATGAACTAGATCCTTGCAAGGGAACATATTCTTCTGCGGGCTTGCCACCGTCTAGCCAATTTTGATAGTCTTGTTGCTTCACCCAGTCGGTCATTTCAGTATCATCTTCTGTTTCTTGAATTTCCGTCGGCATTTTGTCCCACAGATCATCAGGTTCGCCCTCATACTCGAGAGAGTCGAGAAGTTTGATGAATCTGCAGTGTGGATCCTGGAGATCATCCAGAATAGACTTCATATTCTCCTCACTTTCCTCATCCAAGAGATCGAACACTTCTTGCCAAATCTACGCGGGTGTAAGTATTTCTGTCAAGAATATATACACGAAGTTCAAGACTCACTTCGTCTTCCTTGAGAATGTTGATCTTATCCGCTCTTGAAAGCGTAAGCAAATCTTGCTTTACACTTTCTACGGATACACCTTGTGAATTCTCTTCGAAGCCGTCCATACTGGGACCTGGTACATAGTATTAGCAAAATCATTAAACGACAACTTCGCAAGGTGATGCTGAGTCCTAACTAAATGGTGGCCAAGATACAATGAACTGTCAACTCATAACTAGCTATCGATCTGACATACCTATCTATCGCTAAGTCCACTAAGATGCCTTTAGATGTATACCTCAGCTTGAGCTGAAGTATATCGGCGTTCTACTGCTGTTGATCAACAATACGTTAAAATATGGGAGGTTGTAAGAAGAATCGTTATAGTTGACAGGAAAAGTTATGCCGCCGTCTTTATATAGACTAATAGACTAGCGCATCTCCTAGTAGTCGTTTTCCACGTTCGTTGGCTCCAGCTTGTCGTCGCCGTTGCATCCTTGTATCGCTGGTCTACCATCACGACAAGTTTTGACCGCAACCTGTTAGATCATTACATCGTTAAATCTTGTTTGCTAGTCTCTTTGACCATTGTCAGTATCATGTTTCTTCTGTCTGTACATAAGATTTTGGCATAATGAACTATCCTAAGACTAAGTAATTATCGCTCCTAACCCGCAATTATTATATCATCTTGGTATCGACTAGGTGTCAATCTGCGTATAAATATGAAAGAATGGATTCAATTGTATTGAAATAGAGGTTGGAGAGAGAAAATTTAGTGAAGGTGAAAAGTGAGGATACTAGGATTTGGCGACAACGAGGTATGATCACGCTAACGCCGCATGTTCACAGAGATAGCCTGGTCAGCCATGTCAGTTTTATGAAACAGCTAGATCGTGATCAAGTTATCGAACCAAAATAAGGAACCAATTAGAAACAGATTCATAAGCTATGATATTGTTAAGACCCAGTTGAATGAGCATGTAAAAGTCAAAGCTCAAACAGAATATCTGTGATCCTGCATGTCTCCTTTAGGAATGCAAAATGTCTAAGACTCCAAAAACAGCCTTTGGTGGGGGGACAAACTTATTTACCGCCTCACTGTTTATGTTGCATTTGGCTGTTCCCGGAGCTGTGAGAGATCGAGGTCTTGAATTAGGGATTACCTAGGTATAATTTTTAATCATTTTCCGATTTCCCTTTACCGTTCCTGATGCCAAGAATAGATAATAAAAATAAATTAATATTAGGTTACTTCCGTAGTATCAAGTCAAATCTTAGATCGTCAGAACCTCGGTATGTACGGAGATATTGAAGATATCTGTATAGATTCTATGCGAATCCGAAATATCGATATGCGTACGGTATAATGTACGCACTAGAGGTATACATAAGTAGAACTACCTAATACGGTACGGTACTGGTATTTCTATAGCTCAATTTTTCCGTAAATAATACGGATATATACAATATAAACTAGGGAGGTAGTACGACTACTCTCAATTAATTGAAAACCTCAATTCCAGTTGTTAAACTCTATACCTCTCTACCCCTACGGTCTACCATGGTAAAAGACTATACAGTACTATACAACTTGAGCGTTAAGGACGAAGAGGAGGAGGCTGATTTTTTATTATTATTATACGATCGCTGTATGATGATAGGATGAATATAGTTAAGTAATACGGAAAGTACAAATACCGCCTTTCCTTTCACCACTTTGTCTTGTTTCGCGACCCACTGACCCAGTTACGTCAACAGTTGGCAGGGAAGGGGCGAGACTTCGTTGGCATAATTATAAACAACATCTTTGCTAGGGGGGTGAACGAACGGTAAGAGCTGTGTATAATTGTGAATAAAACTTGAGGCCCCCCCCCTCAAAACAAAATTAAAACCAACTAACAATATGAAAGCTTGGTGATAACTAATATTTGGAGGGAAAGGGAAGAAGCTAAGAAAAGCAGAAAGCAGAAATTTGTTTGGTGCGATTGTTATACCAGTACCAGTATTGTGGATATACGCCGCTTATCTGAAATCCGCTGCATCCGGATACTGTTTTTAATTATTTGGTTCAACTTTACCGCCGGCACATTTTAAAATGTCGAATGGCGCAGCATTGGTTGCAAACCGAAACGATACAATGGATACAAAGGAACAAGGACGAATGCAGACAATGGCCGACTCATTAACAATCCCCCAAAACGGTAGCTCAAGATCAACCAGTTCAGCATCAGGATACATAATGCCAGATCAACCCAACCTCAGCGATGAGATGTTAGACGATACAGACAACATGGCTTTATCCAATATTTCAGACGAAGAAGATGCGCAGTCGATTATTGGTGTTACCATCAGCCGCGCAGCTTCGCGCATGAAATCTGCTAGCACACCTGCTGCAGAGAAAGCTGCGGCTATGGATTACCTGGCAGGCAGTTATTTCGATAGCGATCCCGAGACGCCGCCGCCGGTAATACAAGAGTCATTTATAGATGAAGGAAATTATACAGAGGAAACCCAGACTCCAAAGATGGATTGGTTCACATTCCCCAAGCTTCCTTCGCCAAAGCTTGATGCCGAACGAATATCGCCCCCCTCTCCATGGCGAGCTGGTCCAAAATCAATTGTTGTTAACGAGGATAATAAAGATAATAAACGGTCGTCGATGCAGGGCGTATTTGACAGCCGGAGGAGACGTCAAAGTTCCCTTTCGAGTAGTGCTGATGCGCTGAGGAAGCTGTTTCCTAAAAACTTGCCTTCAATTTCTCAAGTAGGGAATTTGTTTGGGTCGTCATCAAACTCACATCAAAAATCGAGAGCATCAATCAGTTCCCCGCGAAGTTCAACATTCTCCTCTACTTCTAATATCTCTACTAGCCCCAAACAAAGGGCTCGTTCGCCTACAGATATACCACAGTTACACAACCCTCAGCCACTGCGACCTCAACAAGCAAGTGCCCAGAATCAAGAATTTCTTCGACCCGATGCAGCTATGACTGATTCTGCAGCCCGACCAAGATTACTTCGTAGAGCAACATCTGATGACTCGATGCTCTACCACAGCTTATCAAGAGCTTCCTCATTAGGAGATGATTCCCGTTTCGAAAACCACCATGACCAAGTCAATTCGCGCGTCAAAGCTATTCGAGACTCGTTGCAAGATAGATCGTCATTTCGAATGCCACAAATACCGAGCATGCCAAGTATGCCCCGCGTATCCAGTTTTGGCTTTAGCATGAATTACTTTTTGAATTCCAGCAATTTATCGTACAGACCAAAGTCAATCACTAATATAGATTCAGACATTCTACCAACTACCGCGACGAAGAGGAAGAGTCTCGTGCCTAGTCCATTGATCCTAGGATCAGACAAACCCCAAGACGGAGCCACCAATGAGCGTTCACGGCCTTCGGCAGCAGGTGATAATGCCCTTGACCACGCCTTAGAGCATCTTACTGGCGATGTTGTGATTATGGGTGGTTATCGTGGATCGATTTTGCGATCCTCAAAGGCCCCCCATCGACAATTGTGGGTCCCTGTCAAGGTAGGACTAAATATACGTAAAGTCGATTTGGAAGTTGGTCTGGATCCCGAAGATGAGGAGAGAATGGAGGAGACGATATTTGCATCCGGAATGCTACAAAATATTGGTCCCGTGGACATCTCTCGGCGACTCTTCAAACGCCTGCGGGAAAGCGATAATGCTCGTACCGGGAAGCTTAGGGTATGGGATTATGGCTATGATTGGAGGCTTAGTCCACATCTGTTGAGTAGAAAACTTGAAGCGTTTATGGAAAAGCTTCCTTCCAACCAGCCAGGCCCCAATGGAGAAAAGCCACCTGGTGCACTAGTCATTGCCCATTCTCTTGGAGGATTGATCACGCGACATGTTGTTAACAAGAAGCCGGAACTTTTCAGTGGTGTTATCTATGCCGGTGTACCTCATTCCTGTATAAACATATTGGGGCCGTTCAGAAACGGTGATGCAGTGCTTCTGAGCTCCAGGGTGTTGACAGCTCAAGTGAACTTCACTCTACGAACTAGTTTCCTCCTCCTTCCAGAGAACGGAGAATGCTTCTTTGATCTTCACACGCGCGAAAAGTATCCCGTTGATTTCTTCAATTTGGATGATTGGATCAAATATCGTTTGTCACCCGTCACAGACCCACCTTTACCCCCAATATCTCAAAGTACAAGTGGGCTCGGCAGCATTCTTAGTCTACCTGGAAGTTTCTTGAGCTTACCTACAGGCGCCAAGAAATCAAGCTCGGGCACCAGCACCCCTACCTCAATAACTGGGACTACCGCGCGCAACGAGAATGACGACCGTAGTCAATCGACTGACCAATCCAAAACGAGTCGCGCAGCCGATATACTCCGCGGAATGGAAAGTGGTACCGACCGCACCCTAGCGCCCCAAATGGGGAATACCATGGGAAATAGCTCTAAACAGGGATCCAACGCCTCAACATCCGTCTCCACAACCGTCACCATCCCCCGCGATAAAGCCATTGCCTACCTAGGACGCACGCTCGCCGAAATCAAACAATTCAAACAGGAGTTGCATTTCCGGCCCGATATATCCGCCGCAAATCGGTATCCACCGCTCGCTGTTATTTATGGGAAATCTATCCCTACGGTGTATGGAGCGAAAGTGGTGGGTAGAGATGGTATTCCGTGTCAGGATGTGTATGATAATTTGGCGTTTGCGAGTGGGGATGGTGTGTGTTTGGCGAAGGAGGCGATGTTGCCCGAGGGGTATATGTTGGTTAAGGGGGGCAAGATTAGGAGTGATAGGGGGCATGTTACTTTGTTGGGGGATTTGAATGCGGTGGGGAGGGCGATGGAGGTTTTGAGGAAACTAGTTCGTAGAGTGAAGTTCACTTGAGCTGTCAACACCCTGGAGCTCAGAAGCACTGCATCACCGTTTCTGAACGGCCCCAATATGTTTATACAGGAATGAGGTACACCGGCATAGATAACACCACTGAAAAGTTCCGGCTTCTTGTTAACAACAT
>JWJB01010106.1:0-40847 GCA_000812895.1 Rutstroemia sydowiana | reverse complement strand
GGCGACGAAAGCGGTGATTGGGAACTGCATATTGAGTTTTGGTGGGTTGATAAGGAGAATATAGTAGTTGTGGGTCTTGAAAATTTTGTTGAAGGAGTGTGATACACGGAAGAGGAGCCGTGTGCTGTGAATGGTATTGAAGTATGTACTTGGAAGTTGAAGAGGCTTTTCTGATGATGATAATGAGAAAGATTCGGTGACGGAGGATAGGTTTATATATCCATCACTACGTGATGGTAGATTGAGCAACGATGACTACCGACGTTGCAGAAACATTCTCACCAGGAGATTCCTTAGGATTCGACTTCGCCATGCAAAGGATTGCTGATTGACTGTATATGATGTGGAAATGCTACTCAATTTGCAAGCCATGTTTTGAAACCGACCATGAACGAAGAGCGAAATACGAAGTAGCGTTCCTTCGCCCTGCTACTACGCAGAATCCCGGATATGGCAATAGGAGTACGCAGCACATGACACCCTCCATTGATATGGGATCATAGTAGAGGTGAGGCTCGAGATGAGAAGTTACACTTGGACTGAGAGCACGACATACAATTACTTATTTTAGTTATGAATCAAAGTATGAGCTTCCATTTTCCGGTCACACAAAACGAAATCCACCTTTTTGAATTGAGACGAGGAAACACATGGTATCTACTGGTGTTAGTATTGTGGAAGGCCCGGATATTAGCTTACAAATTATGACGAATTCGGAAAAGAATCCAATGCGGCGATGGACCGACGTTCATAGAACCTAGAATATGGCGTGCATGCCACCTGTGGAGATTTGGAGATCCTCCGAGATCCACGTTACAATGTGGATGAGAATAATCTATTCAGATATCTAAATTTAGATGTTACTCAGCACTGCTTGAGAATGATAACGTGATGCGAATCCTTATTACTTCTTACAATATGAATCCGTCATGGTAGATTATCAGCATACACTCGTGTGTAAGAAGTGTTTAATTTGATTTGACGTAATAGAAACCTTCATCATCAACACCTTCCTGATTAATAAGTTGTTCCCCAGGCCAAGCGGAGATGTCAAACTGAAACGACAGGGGCAATACTCCCTTTTATTATTACACTGTAACGTACAAAGGTGTCTTGCTATGAATAGCTTCAACTAAGGATTTTACGTTTTGTATGATTTAGTATTTGGTTATTCATAATTTGCACCGAAAAAATTACGCAGTTTAATTACTCGATTGTCATAATGGATTCCACGAAATTTGATTCCGCCTTGTTAATGTAACATCCGATGAAGATCCTTATACTGTGAATCTTAACAGTCGACCTTCCTAAGTTCCTAGTATATTTGCAAAGATTCGAGGCCTATTTCGCATCGGAACGATGAATCATGGGCAACCGGATGATAGAACACAGCTGATTTTGCTGTCACCAGAATAATTTTGAAGTCAGTCCTATTTGTAGGTGACAATGTTGGAGGTGAATTTGTTACACCATTAGCATGTACAAGTTTAGGTTAGACGCTTCAAAAGCATGATGAAGCATGATGATATAGAAGAAGTCGGTAGGGCGTGAGCTTAGTATGATGCGGTAATTACTCCCCAAACCGACGAATCGCGGGTTCATACTTTGAGCCCTTTTGAGACATCAAGCATTTGTGGTTTGAAGCCACTTAATTAATGGCGCCTAGGAACCCCACGAAACGAATGAATCCTTGAGAAACATGCTGACTTATGCTGTGCTGTGACTGCTAACCACAAAAGTATAATTATTGTGAGGCCAACTCAGCCCTAAATTGTAGCCTGCATTTCAAATCACAGCATCTGTGCTACCAAGATGATACCTTAGCACCGTTGCGTAACTTAATTCGGAATCAAGCCGGATCGAGTACAACACGTTCGTATTATGTGCCGTAGACAGGAGCTTGCAAGTTTCGCCATATGTTGCCACTGATCTACGGCCCAATAACTTGAAAAGGACAAACGCCACTTGAATTGCATCCACATGAACATTAATCTGTCCTGCACTTTGTGTAGATACTTGGCTCGGTAGGGCAAGGTGCTTGTGATACAATGGCCAGTAGTGACGATAGATCTGAAAGCGAAGTTAACCTTTGGGATGTAGGTCGAATAGCGCATGTGCTGTAAAGCGGACATTTTGATATCTCTCTTATTATTACCCAAAGATACAGTTCTCTTAGTATTCATTGTAATTGAGCACCGCGCATGAGATGCAGGAAGGTGTTACCACTGAATGGGTGGGACTAAGCGACGGGCATTTTCGAAACTAACTCCGCCTTGGGCGTCTCACCACGAGTATGCTTTGTTGATCGACTACATTACTCAATGTAGATGATGTACAGATGACTGGGAACCCCATGGCTAGAACACTGAACAGTAAACACTGCAAGCTCGTTCACGCCGTGTCCCTGGCCTCGGATTGTTCCTCAAATCGAGTCTCATCGCTATGGTGCCTAAGGTTGCCCTCGGGGTCATCAAGCAAGAAGTCGGGAGACGTCGCTCTGATCAATGTCTTTTGGCTTTGAGATCAGCGTACTGAAAGGTAATCTTTGGTCAGAATACACATCCTTCTTCCAACTTGGTATCTTTGAGCTTCCCAACACTCTCATAGCATTCTTCCACTGTGTGATGGCCCCTCAGCTCCCATTGCTAACAGAGAATCACCTAGGTAGGTGGCGTGTTCCATGTCTGGCGCGCAGAGGTTGTGCTAGGCGCATACAAAGTATTGAAGTTCGGTTTCACCATTGATGCAGGGGTGTAATATCTCGTCGAGTAATGTGAACATTCCAAAAGGTGATTGACTACCCCCGAATGATCTGTTTCTGATCGTGCTCAATTGTTCTATGATATTCGCCCAGATTTGATATTTCTTCGTGCTTTGGAGGAATATGGTTGGCATTGCCTCGAGCACATAACATTAGTCTCCCGTGTGATGATAACATCATAGATCGAGTGTAATTCGAGGTTATTGCAAGTGTAAAGAACAAAGATCTCTCTCTGAAAATAGAATTGTCGTGGAGTTATGGCCTAATTGATTTGATGTCTATTCGTGAATGAGTACACCAGTCATCCTCATGGGGTTGTTCTGCGACGAGCCCTAGTTGCTGAAAGGGTATTATTTTGTACTCTACCATATCAAAACATCCCAGAAAAATATGAGCGTCCATATGCTTAAGGTTTATTTGTGCAAATAATTGCCATTGCTGTTCGACCATTTCATAATTTGGGATATTCTAAACCTGACTCGAATGCAAGGTGTTGCAGCGTTTATGATCAAGGGGTTCTCAGTATCGCTGTACTGTAGAGGCTTTTAATCATACGGAGGTATAAGATCGCTTTTATCCCTTGTAAGTTCCGGATATCTGGTACTGTCAGGGGGAGTACTGATATCAATTCAAGAAAAATATATTCCGTACAGCATATTATATTCCGAAAATGCTCTGCGGTACCAATATATTTACACAACATTGAATATTTTGTTGTAGCGGGATAATACATTTCCACTCTCAAGCAGGAGACTTCTTTATGAGTGTTCCTCACCACAACATGACAATTCATGCAAGTGCAAAATGTTGTTGTTAGTTTCGAAATCTCAATTACACCGAAGGCATAGAGTATCATTGTACTAGTAACTACTGATCTCGGCCAACCCTTTTGTTATCTTGAATTCCGAATGCTATCTGAACTAATCCTTTATTCTTCTGCCAACAATTGAATTTTTTCTTTGATCTCACAATCAGTAAGTGGCCGAAATTCTACATTCCTGCTAAATATGGATTCTTTTTGTCCCCAAAGCGCATGTCATCGGAATGGCATCTTGAACTTAATGTTCGCAATTGCTCTTCGCTCTTTCGAGAATGGCAGCAACATCAGTTAACGATCAATGGGATTGCCACGCACGCTTCAAAGCAGATGCCGAAATTGCCGGCCCGGGTGTGAGTCGTCTCCAAAAAGATATGCAGTTTAATTATGCGACCATCGCCTAAAAGTATTCTGTTCCACTGCTGATATACTCTCAGGTCCTGACCAGTTTCGTATTAACTGCCTGGATAACTTGTTTTGTGGCCTGCATCCAATTATACTGCATTACATCTACACGATTCAGGCTTGAATTGCTAAGATCGGTATCTGGCACAACGGCCGAGGACATTGGCATATATACCGTCAAGATCACCGACTTTTCGCTGTCCAGATCTATACAGACAGGCTATCCGATAATATTCAAATCGTTCAACATATGCCTCTTTGCCTTCCGTTGTGGATTGGCGATGGTTTTGAGTTTATTCAAAGAGGACCAACCCCGATTACGACTATTTTCTCAATTGGCCTTGGATCGATTATGTGACCTACAAGTAAGAGCATCGGTTCTTTCATGTTACGCTCCCTGATCCCATTCCTCGCTCTCCACGTTTCATCTCATGCATCAACCTACACTCCCAATCAAGCTATTTTTTTTCTATGTCTCCCAAGACGTTCCTTGATAGGAAATTGCTGACTCGCCGATGCTCAAGTTGGTCACCGGAACCGCAATTATTATAGCCGGGATCGCAGAAGTTGATACCATGACATTCTATCACCAATCCCTCATCACGAGTTACTGGCTTCTCACATTGAACGCGTTCTGGGCCGCCAGAGCGGGTTACCTAACTTCAAACCACTATGCTGACGACAAGAGCTTCTATTTCTGGACTCGATGGATTGCGATAATGATTAGTGACATCCTTTCGATTTACTATCAAATAGTTACTACGATAGAGGCTGCCAATGATTGGGATGATCAGAAAAGCGGAAAATGCTATCGCTCACATGAATTGTCGCCTACCGATTCGCAGTACTTTTGGATAGCGGGCATCATATTCGAAGTCTCCTACATGGTTTTCTATACGGCGAGACATTTTGCGCAGTCAGTTCTATTCAAGCATCGATGGCTGCAGAAATCTTTAGATTTTGTTGAACGCAGAGCAACAGATATAGATAATGCGCGGCAGGTGTTTACAGTCCTGGGGGCGAAGTTGAAGCTTCAGACAATACATTGTTGGGCACCGATACGTTATATTGTGGCTGTTTTCGTTGCATTTGCTAGAAGTATATGGTATATAATTTGGCAGTTCCTTGCGTTATGGGCTTGGGGAGACTCAGCTTCTATTGGGATAGTGGTGGGGTATATTGCACTGGCTGCTTGGAATACGTTTGATGTTATTGATACAAAATTATCCAATCGCTCTTTGGTGATTGGGGATGAAACCAGATGGGGGTTTGGTCAGATTCTACCACTTGGATTACTTGCTTTGATTTGCTTGGACTTGTTGGATATTGTCAATGGTAAGCCCATTCTCTTTTATAACACGAGGATATGTGATTTGACAATAAACAGAAGCATACAGGCATCGTAATGAAGATATCGCTCGCGAGATGTGGTCTCAGAATGAAGGTCTTGAGGTGTCGATCAATGATAAGGGGGAAGAGCTTAACAGCAAGACTTCCAGATCAGTATAGACCAGCGCTTAAATAGCCTATGACTCTATCAAAGTTGATAATGTCAAGTCAGCACAGCAAAATCAAATTTCTCAGAGAATACCGTTAATTATCGAAAATACTAGCGAAGGTTAACCTCACAAATGATTTCCGATCCACAGCCCCCAAACTCTACCAAGAAGACGCCAACTAGTACATGTGATCATTGAAGGCTGCATAAGTCTATTATTGAGATATGCTTCACTATCACGCAAATCCAAAGCACGCTTTAGCCCGGTAGATAGTAAGGGTGGAATGGTAAGACTGCCATGAATTCTGCTACAAGAACGTTGCCAAAGTATGTTCATTGTTATCAGTCTTTGGCAACCCGAGTATCAACCACACAGAGATCTCAGCTTGGATGTATTGAAAGTCATTTTCTTGCTGTCAGTTTCAGTACCCTACCAATCCTCTTCCTCGCTTGAATTCTTTGCTCTTAATTTGCTGGCACAAATTCCCTTCTCAAAATGCAGCGGGTATCTGTTCGGCTGTTGTCAAGGAGTAGAATCAGGTTGAAAGACATAGCTGGGTCAGTGACGGTAGGATGGCCCCCGCTTTACCATTGTTTTGTTTGGTGTGGTTCGAAATTTGAAGTGGGCCAGGGGAAATGTCAATTCAGAGTGCACTACTCCAGGAAGTTAGGATTCGTCTGATGATGTACGGTTACTTAGGAGATATCAAAAGCCATTCAGTTTGGACTCAACCATTGAATGATTTTATCTAAGAAGTAGCAAATTCTGCAAGAGAGTGGATGCGCTATTAGCGAATAACCAGAATAAACGTCGAATTTGCAAATTCCTTTACTCTTCAATCATCATTCGGCTGCAAATATTAAAGGATATTGACAGGTTCTAGACAGATAATTCCTTGCTTTATATTTCAATATGTAAGACATACTGATGCAGCAACTGATTTGTAGAAAACCACCTGCAATTGACCACACAATAACTCCTCCCTGCGGGGGATGTGAGCTGAAAAGGCGTAAATCGGTGATCTGTGGCTAGACATCTACCTAAATCCCCAGACATGGTAGGAAGATCTGGCCAATTGACGCTACAACCAGTCGTTCTCAAATCTGCATTGGGTATGTATCTTAGTGCCTTGAAATGTGATAGCCTTGTGATAGGATCGTAGTTTAAGCTGCCTGGCAGGAACTAAGCCAATTGCAGATATTAAGAGGTTTTGGCTGGCTAGTTAAAAATTCTAGATAGCTTGTCTTTCTCCCAGATGAGGACCCATAATTGCCCACAAAGCGTGACGAGGAATAATCAGCTGAGAGTGATATCTATTTAATTGTTCGAGAGACCCAATTATTTCGAATAGATCCCGATTCTCATGAATTTGACCAAATCAATCTTGCTGGAAAGAAGCTAAGTCGTTTTCGCGGCACACATATTCACCGCACGTGCCGTAAGCATTTGCATGAGCTTCGTGTAGTAGCACAACAATAAGCAAATGCGTTGCAGCTGTGCGGCGTAAGTCTGTTCACCGATCACCGGCTACGCGGTAAGGTGCATGACTAGACTGTCAAAAAATGGATATGAGTAATATGAGCTGGCTCAGCATATAACGTCCCATTGGTTCGTAAGAAGAAAGGACATCTCTCCTTGAATATCCCAGGCCATCGCCCGAGCGACGTCGGAGAATAAGGAGCTGAAGCAACCTTCCGGCAAGTAAAATCCGGCAATGGATTAACATCATGTGATCCAATCTTTATGTAGGCACAAAAGTATACTTGTGTAACTGAAGTGTCAGAAACAGGAGCACGGAAATTGGGGCCTCGGAAGAACTACTTCGTTGGGGTAAGGTAAATATGCAAGACTCGGATTCTGTGTAACTGTCGCCACTACTATTGGCGGTTCTCATAACTACTTATCGCATGCCGCGCAGAAAGCAAAAAAAGAAACGTGGCAGCACCGGGTTATACAAGAAAAAGCGTGGTAAGTCAAAGCCTCAAAGGCTGGGTTTCAAAGATTTCTTGCCTTTGATAGTGGAGAAGGAAGCGAAGAGCAAACGAACCATGGCATGGTATAATTGACCCAAAGAATACAATTGGTTCTTGGTTCCACAGCATAATTATAGAAGTTTGAAATTTTGCAAAATTTACGGATGAACTATACGGAGTATGACTGAATCTTGATGTGGTACTGCACGTGCTTTAGAAACCTTCGTACAGTAGTACTGGTAATAGTATAGTACTACTGTACGGTAGGACTTTTTGAAGGGATCTATTAGAACCTTGCTCCCTGTTAAGTTTGAAAAATAAACGGTGCTTTTTGACTTACTCGTCGCCATAGTATAGTTCTCCTTACGATCATCTCGTTTATTACTGTATATATTCTTTTTCCTCCCATGATGAATACTGGTAGATGGTAAGTGGTAGGTCTAGGTACTACTCCGTAAATCGTTACTGTGCAGTGTACCATAAAACCAATTCTCAGGTTCTGGAATTCGAGGATAGTTGGTCCAATAGCCAAGTTTCTACTCTTGTACTTGTTGTTATTGTTGTTGTGGTTGTGGTTGTTATTGTCGTTCTTTGCGAATGAAGAAATGAGGAGTGACCATCACTCACCAGCCGTTTTTAACTTTTTGAAAGAATTTGTATGCAGATCTATTCCGTCAGTCATCCATTACCCCCCTGAAGATCCGATGGTAGGCGTTCGATAAGGCATATATAAGGTATAGTATGTAGATATATCGCTACACATTGTACTACAATATTGTAAAATTGTAGTAAAATTCTATGTTCATGATCCTTTGAAGCTTTGAAGAGTCGATTTGTGAAAAATTAACTTCACGGCCCGTAAGAAGCGAGCTACCAGTACTACGAGTTGTCGAACTTCATCGTGGAGAATTCAGAACAAAGCTAGAAGCTACAAGTTAGATCTATTCAGGGTTTCCAATATACCTACTTAGTATTGTAACTACCTAACCTACTTACGATTACTTATCTAGTCTTGGATTTTCACACTTTACCAGTACCAGTTAATACTTCAGGTTGGTACCAACCTACCCAGTAAAGCTTAATCGCAGCTTATTCTTTGTCTTATAATAGGTACTGGTAAGTGGACGACTGTGGACGATTTACTTCAGGTGAACTGAAACTAAGATTACCGTGTAGCATAATTTTTGAATTCTAGAAGTACAACAAGAGATTTGTACGACATAAACGGAGCAATATCGGAATATAAAGCGGTGTACAGTAGAGTATTGAACAAATTTGTTATGTAGCGAGGGTACTCTTTCCAGGTAGCCAGCACCAGCCTTCTTGTGATAAATCTTGGTTGAATCTTGTTTTTAGACCATCACACTGTTCACGTAATGTGCCCCTGAATCTGATGTACGGAGTATGGCGGAGTAAAGGGCCAACGTTATCGGGGAGGCGCTAGTATGATCTATCCACATATATGCCTAGGTAGGAACTAGGTACTATTTATGTTTCGGGATGATCTAGAAACTAGGGACTAGAGACGTTCAAAAGAAAGAGTTGTTGAGAAGCCTCCCGTGAATAGCATACCGACATTTGGCCCGTGGCTTCTGAAGGGACAACGAAACCAGCCTCTCCCTTGAATATCATCGGACAACCATATTTAAAGTCGTGAGGTAAGTGTTAATTTGCAGGGACTACTATGATAAAAGGCAATACAATTATGTCGTGCTGTTATTGTGTTGGCTTTAAGATGATTGAGATGATGCACACCATGTTGTGTCTACACAATCTGACCTGCCATCAATCTGTGCATGTACAGTATGCTGTCACCTGTGGAAGATTTGATTCCTCGTGGAATGCTCAACCTGAGACTGTACAACGTTCGCATTGCTTTTGAAGGAATCCAGATTATCCAATTCAAACTTCACAAGGTGAATACAGTACAGTACGTACAGATCAGGTAACTTTCCCCCACAACAACAAGCATCAAGCATGGAGTTTCAAGATTCACCCAGCATCCAGAATAATCCAGATTGCATAATGGGCCAAGATACTAACCAATTAAGGCAACAGACGATAATATAGAAGATCCGAATCTAGGACGGGCGGGATGGATGGAGGGATGATGTGGATCTTAAGAAAAATAAATTTTATTATATCAAATGAGCTGACAAACGGGAAAAGACTCAAGAGGCGTTTACAACTACTCAACAGTAAAAAGAGGGGTTCAATTTTCAATACATATTAAAAATTTGAGACAAATCCAATAGAATTTCTACAAAGAAGAAGCGGTGATGTTTAATATGATGGTGCTTGACAAATACACAGACGGGTAAGGAAATGAAGATAGGTATTTGAAGAAATCTATACTAGTTTGAATACTTGATGCAGGACTTCTTGATTATGGGATGATATCAGTAAATTTACTGTACTTGTACTTATGGTGGGTAGTATAAAAGTCATCCCATCCCATCTTTGGCCTCAGGAGGTACTACACCCAATCTGGGAATACCTTGGCATACGAACGGGCTCAATGTGGCATAGTGGAAGGCGAATTTCTACTATAGATACCCTGGTACCCTGTAAAGTAGACTACTGTAAACTTCTGTGGAGTTGTAAGTAACATCGCGGGTAGAGAAGGCATGTAGGGAAGATTTTAGAAATTGACCGAGTATGTGCTACTAGTCATATATCTTCAGAGTTTTGAACTCCAAAAAAGACGACGATGGAGGGAAAAGAAGAATTAGTATCTAATCAATAGGGCTCTGTAGTTCTAGATAATCCGCAGCAAGGTTAAGAGATTGAGAAGACTGGGGAGTCGGGACTAATGCGGGCACATACTATGGATGTACAAAGGCCTACCCCATAGGTCCATGACATATGTAGACTCTAAGACTACAGTACAAAATACTGACATTTGGATCCACACCTTCTATTACTAGGTATGCAGAAAGATTCTTAAGTTTTCCATGAAGTGATTTTCATGATTTTCAAGAGGGGGGGAGAGTATTTATCACCTAGCAATAACTTCATAATACGAGCAATTAGAGACAGAAGACAGGAGACAGGAGACAAGGAGGACAGGAGACAAGAAACAGGACATTTCAGAGAGAGAAGTATACCAAACCATAATACGAATACGGAATTGAAAGTAGGAAGAAACTTCATCCCATTCATAAGTTTCAACCTACTCAACCTATTCTAGTTTCGTTACTTCGTATTGCATTTCCTACCTAGGTGTACAATACCAATCTTATTATGTTGTTACAAGTTAGCAATAGATTCTCCATAACCTTCCTTAGCAGTAAAAGATTAATGATAAAATTTATGTAGCCGTATTTAATTTTGATGACATCGCAATACTCCTCTCCGCCGTAAACTTACATGCTTCATTTGCCAAGAGAGATGAATCAATCAATTCTTTTCATTAAATAAATTAATTAATTATTTACCTATTTAGTAATACTGGGTAAATCAATCAAATATTTCATTTGGATATATATTATTATATTTATTTGAATTTATTTGAATTTTTTACAATTTACAACATACTAGGTATGCACATATTTGTTCTCGAACATCACATAACTTTTTAATTTTTTCTATCAGGGGTAAAAAAAGTGAAATAAAATTCCATAGAACTAAAAGAAGCTTCTCTAATTCATATATTTACCTTCTCTGGCGTGCCTTGCTCCATACTTTTTAGTTCTATCAACACTAAAACTACCTATACCCTACCGCCGAGGCGTACTGGTACTCCGCTGGATTTCTTCTATATTAGTTTTGTTGACAACTGATCCCAGAATTATTTTTATTTTTATTAATTCTATAATTCTTTTTTATTTTGTTTTTTGGTGTTTTGCTTCACAAAATACAGTAATTAATAGTTTGTTCTTCCCATATCATGTGTGTATTAGATCTGCATTCTCCTTAATACAATACCATTAATTTGGATACCTTCTCTTTTACTCTTTTTTCTTCGTGACATCGCCATCGCCATAGCATTAGCCATATTGCATTGCATTTAATCGATTAACGGGGGAAATTTTTGGAACTTTCCTTACGCAATAATATCAATCAGCTTTGCTCCTCACTGATCATCACAACACCACATTTGACCAATATGATCCTTATGGAAGGATTAATGTTAGTACCACCTGAACGAGGTACAATAATTGGAAGAGCATCATGGAAGGTAATCAATTATATTCATTAAAACAACATCTCACCACTTCTATTCCCTTATCCAAACTTTCTAACAAAATGTCATGATTAATAGGCTCGATACGTTGTACTGGGAAGCGGCGCACATCTACAAACACAAACAGAAATACTCGAGAAATCCAGTTCGAAAAAGGGAAAAAGTAGCAATAAAACTATAGCTAGAAAACCAAGTCTAGCTGACATTGGAAGATCAACACAAGATGGACTCTACATTTCGATATATAAGGCAAAGGTATGGAACTTTGTTTGTTTGATGTGAGGTAATGCATGGAGTCCTGACTTGATCGTAGGGCGACTGGGAATATATTGCGCAGCATCCAATATCTGCTTTCAAATCTTGCGACATTCGATCATTGGCACATCGAAAACAGAGTACCCCACTCCCGACACTCATGTTGGAAATGAAACCGGATTCAATAACGGAAAAGCAACGAAAGAGACGTTCGAGCCGCACTGGAGGGCTTTCAGGAAAAGACGCGCAATGGGCTGATACTCTTTTATTTCGCTCCGTTCCCGAAGAACGACACAGTATCTACGATTGGCAAAAGATGATGAACCCAAGATTGGAGACGGAGACAGAACCTGAAGAAAGTCCAATGAGCCCACTCAGCCCAATCTACACTTCATTCACGAATCCATTCGTGGCTCGAGAAGCAAGGCCGCCGTCGAGACAGGGACGTGTAGACCAACCAAGTCGTACCGCATTTCAGACCATGAGTACATACGTTCAAACCCCACGAGATCGACCTTCCGCTTTGATCTCGCCTTCGCCTAGCCTTCGTTCCCGGCGCTCGGATCTTTCGTCCCAAGCCAGTTCATCCCACCCACCAATGGGGTTTACAGCTATCCAAAATTATACATCGTCTCTACCTTCAGACTTACCATCTCCTGTTTCCGTTTCTGGTTATGATAACTTTATTGAAGGTTGGACATCTGCTCAAGGACGGTCCTCGGCCTTATCTCATCATACCAGGGGAAGCAACAGTATAGCATCGGTACCAGCATTAAGTTCACCCATGTCCGTAGCTTCACCTGGAGCTAGAGAAACCATTTTAGACCGAGCATTTCAGATGAGATGTATTCCAGGAAGTGAAAAAATGCAAGATGATGAGGATAAAATTAGCAGTACTGCGAGATTCGAAGCATTGATGAGGGATATGGACGAAAAAAAATTACAAGATTCTGCTAGATCAACTATTGATGGCAGCGAACAATACAAATCGGGATGGGAACTCGATGAAGAATCGGAGGAATCAGACATTGAAACCAATTCTAATACCCTAGATGAAGATATCACTATCCCTACTCCAGCACAACGAGCCTTGGACTATATAGCCGGCCGAGGAGCCCCTTCCGGTCCCAGGCCTACCTCACCGAAAAGCCCTTCAATACCATTTATGAATCCTCAGGCCATGCTCGCACTTCATAGCGGCTCAACCTCAACGAGCCAGAGCATATCCTCTACTAATGCAGCTGGTTTACGACCTCGTACCGGCACCACTTCACACATCCGCAAGAATAGTCGACCAACCTCTTTCGTTCTTCCCTCTCGCTCCATGTCCGCAGCAACCATTCCTCATGTGAAAGATAGCAGCAGCAGCGGAAGTTCGAACCTGTCAAATGTAGTTTCCAAACAAGAAAAAGATAAGAGAAGAAGCAGCACAAGTATTAGCCAGAAACGACTGAGTTTCCAAGAGTTTGCGAGAAGGCTGAGCAGTACGAGTAGTCTATTGTTGGTGCAAACCAATGCAAGTTCAAATTCCGGTGATAAAGGAAGCAGAAGGGGCAGTACTGACGCAGGTGCTGTGGCAAATGTGAGATCAAACTTAGAGGAAGAGGATGAGCAGATCAGGAGAAGAACGGTGAGGAGTAGCAATGGAATGGCTTTACGTGGTGGGGACAGCGCGAAGAGAGATGATAGATGCAGCTTGAAAGGCAATTACGGTGTTCTTAGTGAAGGTGGTTTTGTCTGATGAAAACGAAAAACGAAAAACGAAGTCATATCAGCGTTGTTTTTGATCTTTTGCGCGCTTTTCCTTCCCTTCTATCTTGTCTTTTTTATGCGGTTGCATCTGGTTTGCCTGACTTTCAAGCGATGATACCTTAGATGAATGTTTCTATTTCTTCATGGACTGGCGTTATATTGTTTCGGGATGGAGAGAAAATGAGAGAGCAGAGAACCTAGCAGCAGCAAGCGGCGGGTGAGGAGAGAAAAGATGAGTTCGCGACTATGGAAAAAGTGGAGGTTGCATATGAAAGTTCAAGGTCGTATGTATGTATTTTACGGATGATGGCTTCTTTTTTTGCATGTACAAATACCCGCTTGGCAGGGAGATTAATTCCCTAACTTTTTGCATATGATATGGGGTTATTTTCGGGTTGCATTTGGCGGATAACGTTCATGGGAATGAGTAGGATAGGATATGAAGATGAAAGCTTGTTTGAGATGCATTTACGTGTGTTCCAGTTATGATTTTTGAGCGTGAGCGTAAATTTATGAAATTGAGTAGCATATTGAATTGGTAAGTTGATTGGTTGGTCAATTGACAATGGTGAAAGGAAAATTCGAGTGCAAACAGCTCGACAACAAACTCGCCTGCTGGTTCTTAGTGCGACGAGGTGTGGATTAGCGTGTGGCATCAAAGCCCACGAATAGTTGATGGAGATTGAGAAGGGGACTGATTCATTCAGTTGAGGTTGGTTTCTTAAGAGGTTAAAAGTGTTGCGTGGTTTGTGGGCTGCGTTGTTGAGGGCGGGGTGAACGGAAACGCATTGACCCTGAACGGCGAGGGATCTTCGAGGGCCTATCAGGCTGTCGGCTGTCCGGGTGTCCATGCTAGAAGCAGCCGCCTCCAGAGAAGCTTATCTGAAAGTAAGGTTGGTGCCAGCCAGTCCCTTCGAATACCCGGATGAACAGCAGTAATACAGCATGGTATGGCTTGTATTTTGTTGTGTAGAGCCCATGATGCTCATCATCATCGTTGCCGTCATTTTTGTGGAAAATTCGTCTCCCGCTCTTAGTACTGTATTTTCCTCCATAGTTGCACTGGTTGGGATTAGATACCATAACTAATTATTGATTATTTCTTCGATTTTATCTGTACCGGTGTATGGTGTAATATGAAACGGGAAAGGATGGAGGTGTGGGGAAGTGAAGTCAAGTGAAGTGAAGTGAAGTGGGGGTGGGGTTGATGTGTGTGGGAAGTGAATCTCTTCCATCCCATCTCCACAGCCAATCACTTCCTTTCCAGGCCTTTTTTGTTGCACGTCTATAAAAAAAAAGTCTTGGCAAACTATGTTGTTGTGTTTACTTTCTTCCTAAAGTAGTACCTACCGAGGTAGGGTGCATCTTCTTCTCATTCACTTCTTTACACTTCACTTCCTGGATTTCACCTTTCTCTTCAGAGAGCATAACAACGCGTTGATAATGTAGATGTGCAACAAAACTTCTCAACTTTCGTCCTAAGTATTGAATTTGAAATGAGTACCTATTCTGTCTGTAGGTAAACAGGTATATCAGATGAGAAGATTGACATTTGGTACGGTATAAGTTGATATGAGCTTCACTTCTAGATTCGTTTGTAGACCAGCAGCTCGGGGTGGCATAAACAAGAGATTGGGTAGGATGAAAGATGCAGGATCGTTAGGTGATGGGGTTTCGTTATCTTCGTAAATATCTTCCTTACATTCGTATTCGTTAGCTCCCACAACTGCGGGCCGAGAGGATATATACCAAGATGGAGTAAGCCGCCTGACTAACTTTGGTGGTATTAGAGGTGGGAAAATATAGTGAAAGGTGCTGATTTCGGTCGTTCAAGACTTATTCTTCTCCAAAAGTAGCCGAGGAGCGACGTGTGATCTTTTATACTGGTCCTCAGTGATTCTACTGGATATTTGATTTCTTTTAACTACGGGAGTTCGAATGATGATATTCAGTGTCAGTCACAAACAGAAAGCTGAGATGATTTTAAGAATTGGATGCTTGCCGTAGAACGCATGTCTGAGTAGTTTATGGGATGAATGGCCAGATGCAAGTCTAGAACTCCAGAGAATTGGCGAGAAGGCTTGTTGTATACCAATTAAGAGGCAGTCAGTTCTGCTGATTCGTCTGAATAGCTCAACGCAATGGGAAAATACTCACACTTATACAGTAATCATGCGTCCTGTACCAACTATGGAGTATGGTGGGTGCTATTTTGTCTCACCGCCGAACTTAGATGTGGGCCATTGCGATATCGTAAGTTACATCAAATCATACGGAAAATATACGTAAATTGAGTTTTGATGCGCGAATAGACCACATCTAGATGTCATGCGTGAAAAATCAGTTGTACTGTATGCTATACAGCAGGATGCGCGTCTGTGAAGTTATGGCAGGCATTGCTCTCTCACTAGCAATTTGATAAGAGCTTCAATTAAGATTTGGAGCCCAAAGAAAGAGATAATCCCCACTGAAGCCTTGCAAAAGCGTTTTGGCTGATGTGCGATGAGGACAACAAGGTAGAAGTAGATATCACGAGGCTCTCAATTGTCGTCTTGGGAATATGAAAAGGATCTAAATAATTAAGCACTCTTGTGTTATTACATAAAAGAACAAAAGATCAATTGACAACATAATCTGTTTGCTGGTATGGGTCATGTCGGTACCATTATCAATGGAATTGGCACCGATCCCGATGTAAGAATTCAGCAAGTCAGATGGCACAAGATGCGAACCAAAATCCTTCTTATGCACGGCAACATACATAATCTTGAAATTCTCCGAGCGATAAGAAATCATGTTATTTCTCACCTGAACCACGGAACAGCTTTTCGCGGAAAAACTCTAGAATAATGGAAGAGGCTGGTAGGTTAGCCCAATCCCACGAGGCCAGAAGTGAACCTAGCCAACGAATGCGCCACTTGACTTGATGACATCGTTTGGTTGGGCATTTTATTGTTTAAACTTTCCATACATGGATTGTTAGGTTTAACGGACTTCTATGGTCCATTCGGGTGTGGATTCGGCGACGCAATTGCAACCCGAAGAAGCAACACAAGAAGTATTCAATGATACCTGACCGCTCATATAAGATTTTGTGCCTGTAGCGTATCAGGTAGGTACGCGGGGATTATATAGTTTTTGTATGGAACTTCACCACCTGCATACCAATTGTGCATACGAATCCTCTGTAGGCTGATTACTGATTTCTGGACTGCACTGTACTCGGCATCGCTTTGGTTGCAGACGCGAGCATGGATACTGGTAGTGAAACTGACAAACATCGTATGTGCTGTGCGAGATGAACTGTACAATAAAGTGAATCTTAACAAACCATGTGCTTTTGTTTGTGTAGTTCAAAGATCCTGCATGTACAAGGGCCCACCATTCAGGTACCACCTGGGGACGCTCGTACCAAATAAAAGTGGTGAATGAGAACATAACCAACATCAGCCACGTATATCTGCAAGCAAATCAGGATGGGCCAGCCGTGATGTATAAATCCTTGTCCATAGCTGCCAACAAAAAACCTGATATTAATAGGTATCCGTGCATATAATCATCATCATCGGTTCCCAAGCAGTTCAAAAAGCCCCAGATTTCCCTCCAGACTCTTCTTATCCAGACAACTCTTCACTACTAAAAACATCCCAAAAATCAACACTACGAACTAAACTCCACCAAATTTCAACCTCTTTGCAAACGATTCCAAAAGTCAGTATAGGATAAAATATTCTCGCAAAGTCTTACCTTTATCCTTCAGGACTTATCTCTAACATTTATCAACCAGCTTCCAAAATGCCTTCCGAACAAGTTATCGAACAACAAATTGAAGCTCCTCTTCCAATGAGCTCCGAGAACGTCGGCATCGAGATGCAACAACCCGTAAGTCAACTGCTACCAAGAAACCAATACACGGTACCAAATACTAACACTGAAATATAGAAGCCAGTCGCACCCATGAACACCGGAGACGAGGTCAGGATGCGTGGTGGCTGCGGTGAATCGTGTGGCATCTGCGGCTTGGACGAGTCGTGCTTCTGCTGCTAAACAATTTGATTATTGGATAGAGTGATGGGGCAAGGGGTTCGGGAGGATTTAACGGCTTATGATGGATTTTTATTTTGAATGCGTGAATGGGGATGGATTATGAGGGTTTATGGATTTTATGACTTGGGAAATTGGGAAATGAGAGAAGACAATTAGTAGTAAAATCAAAACAAAATACATACAACTATAGTACTTCTGTGTAAAATGTCGTATTTTGTTTTTCTTCTAGGTTTTAATTCTTATCTGTACATGTATTGAATTTATTTTCTTACCATGCCAAGTTGTCCCTACCCCTCCATATCTTGGCAAATCATTCAAGCTTTCATACCCAGGGCTGGGTCAGATATAGCGCCACATTGGAAGTGATTGGGAGGGAACGTACTTCTTCATGCATTACAGTAGTAGTATCATGAAAATTTCAATATATTAATTAGATTACAAAGTTCCAAGTTTCCAACCTTTCGAACTTCCAACTAAATTACCTCGTGTATTTTCCCCAAATTACCTTGTGCCAAGTTATTTTGAATCATTTATACACCACCACTGGAATAGGGGATTTTACTACCTAGCCGTTTAAGTAGAATTTAATAACTCTATACATATATTGGTTAAGGAACCAATGGGAGTTGATGGTGTAGCACGGGACGTTCATGCTTCATAGGACGTTATCTTTAATGGGTGGATAATCAAATAGAAGTTCGTTACGGAAGTAATCGTAGCAAAATTGCATAAGCCCTCGCTGCAAAGAAGACGACGATGAGAGGTTTGCAAACTTGTCTCCCGACACTATTCGAATAGGATGCGAATGAGTTTTCGGGGAAGTTTAACGATAATTATCTGTCTTCCTAAGATCAAGGGTATTTATTAGACAATTTATCTCTCTATTTACACCCGTCTCATAGCTCGTCTAGTAAACTCGCAATGTGTCTCATAAATTATAATCCCAAAATTACGAAGCGACCATTAGCACACTACCACCCACAGCCATGCCCAAACACCCCTCAAAACGCCCGTAGGCGCAACGTCAGCAGTCAAACTTGAGGGGCCTACGGTGCCTACAGCAGTTGCAGTCCCCGTCGTCAACCCTATTGTTTTTCGATGCACTGGTGGTGGCCTCTCCCATACTGCTCGTACCAGTAGCAAGGGTTCCTATAGTCCCCGCGGCCTCCGCAGCATTAAAATACAGACTTACTGCTGCCTGGTTTGGATACAAATCTGTCAAAACAACCGAGCCTGGTCCCAAAACATTGTTCTCCCCAGCAGAAGTGAACAAAGCCAAACAGCTATTTGTCGGCGTCCCTGTACACACCGCCTCGCTCACTCGAGTTATAATAGTCCGTTAGATAAACTTCCATATTTGACGTGGTAAATCCAGAGCTTTGTAATCGGATTTTCCGATCTAGGTTGCGGTGTATCGAATCTCATCACTCCATCATATAGTAGGCGAAGCGTTTTGCTGATCTCCAACGACTTAAGTGAAAAATGCTTCGGATATACATTGACTCCCAAGATTTCAGATCCAGAGATTGGTCTCGAGAGGCAGGGAAACCGACATTTGCCATCAGTATCGCCGCATGTAAATCCTACTTGGGATAGAGGACAAGATTGGGCAATGCTTAGTTAGGATAGGAAAAGTTATGACTGAGCCGTACTCACTAATGGCCCAACGAGAAATTCACTGCCGAAAACTTATTTGAACGTGGAACTTTCGCCTCTGCCGTCGTCGATTAAGTTTCGGGCTCGGCAAAATGAGGGCCAAAAAAAAAAAAAACATCAAAAATGGCAAAACTATACGGTGATAGGCACATATAGAAACCCCCGCGGGATTTTTTCCGTGAGAGCCAGCATTGAGTTGAACTCAATGGGGGACATCTCTCGCCGAAACTATATGGTGATAGGCGCATATAGAAACTCGTGTGGGAGTTTTTTCTGTTACAGAGACTAACCTGTTGAACCAAGGGTAGACTCTTTCGATGTGTGTTTGTTGCTTATTAGAATATTTAATACTAGGTAGCAAGAGGGCTGGCTGAGCGTTTGTGCCGTGAAGCATTGATGTTGTTGTTCTCATCTGATGTTTGGACAGCACGGATTCGCTGCAAGTTTAATTAACTCCCGTAACGAAATTGCAAAGATTCACCATTAGATCAATTGTACGGAGTAATCCACGCAATATAGAACCATACTCGCAATACCAATGCATCCAGACACGAACCAGAACTGCGTATCAAACAAACGTCTGATATAAAACGAGATGTCTGCAACAGCAGCTGTTTATCTGCAGCTTTTAAGTCTTGGACACTTAGGGGCAATGGGTGCAGCACAACTGGGTATTCATTGACGGCATCCAAACAGTGTAAAGCAGAAAGATCGAACTATCAGACCGAACCGCAAGCAATTAAATTTTAGCAAAATAGTCCAACGAATTGGACACTTCAAACTTCGTACTGATTCTGGGAATTACGAGATTGTACAAGTAACAAAAAGAAGAGAGCAATATGGATGTTTTCTCTTTCCTTTAAAAAAAGACACAATATGAATAATGTAGATAGGGAGATGGAAACCAAAAAAAATTGTTAAACGCAGCTGGCATATACACATTATCAATATAATAAAGTGATAGAAACTTGAACATAAATCAATTTATATCCACAGGTCGGAATCGGAAAAACGCCGTCCTTAGCTTCCCCGTCCATAATACACAAAAACCATCCATACCTAATAATTCTCTCCTCCTTTCTTATCTACCTCATTCTCTAATTATTTAATAGACCTTCCTACCACAAAATCACAACTCACCGCATATCTTACCCAACCTCTCAATCGTGCACTTATTTCCCGACCACTCCTCCAACTCTCCTCTCACTCTCACTAAACCGAACACTACCACCGCAAAACGACTACTAAATCCTCCTCTGCGCCAACATAGAACCCAAAGATGTCCTTCGAATCCCCAGTACCTGCCTACAATTCCTCCGACCCCACCGCCACATTCCTCAATGCCTCATGTCTCGATCTCCTTCTAATTGAGCTCGTCCCCCTCGCCTACCGCACCGTCCACGCACTGGACCACACACCCACATCTGCCAATAGCAAGATGGAAGAAGACGAAGAGCGGGATCGTGTGTTTTTTCGTTTGGAGAGTTTAGGATATCGGGTGGGGTTGGGGCTTGTCGAACGGTTTGTTCTACTTTTTCTTTCGTAGTCAGGGAATGACGGGGGATCGATTGGGAATTGGGAGCCATTTATTCTCGGATTCGCTGAAGAAATGTATGAGAAATTTAGTGGTCGTTGTGCTAACGAAGTACGACGAAAAGATTTAGCAAGGACCGCCCACGGTTTACAGACACCTTAGATGTGATAAAATTCCTATGCAAAGATCTATGGACGTTAGTATTTCGGAAGCAGATCGATAACCTGAAGACAAATCATCGGGTACGCATGCACACTCCTCTTCCGCCTTTACTTGTGCACAATCCGGGGAAGGGCCAATAAAAATTCGGCGCCCCTGCCCAGATTTATAGGGCCATTTTTGAAGGAAGGAAATGTATAAATTGCTAATGTATGTGAATAGGGAGTTTACGTTTTAACAGACAATGCGTTCCGGCCTTTCGCGCGTATGAGCACGGAAGCTGGTGGACAGGCAGTTATTAGGGCGCAGCCTGTATGTTAAATCACCGCATCAGCCCTTCAATTTCCTTTCCAGTTCCCACCTCAACACATAGCCTCCACCCAACTCAACTAACACCCACCCCCACTAGTTCCTCTATTTCCCCTGCGGCATAATTCGCGGAGCCCTCGCCTCCATGGGCATCAACGCAACGGTGCAAGCAGAAACTACCGAGTTACCAGGCGCCACATTCCAAATCAAGAGTATCACCACAACTACAAAACCTTGATTTCAGAGGAAGAATTGAACTTCTGTCTCTACATAATACGTTCGCACTCCCCGAAACTACTTTTCCCGATGCTCCCCAAACAATTGCAGGCCATGATCAACGCTACTGGGGTGGGATGTGTTGGGTGAGATAATGATGGAAGACAGATGAGCCGTGTGAACTTGAGGAGGAAGCGATGCAGTGATGATGATGGAATTCCAACATCGCGGTGAATGGGAGTGAGCTTCAGGCCGGCCGCTATAAAGCGTTTCCTACAGAACTGGCAGGAAAAGGTGGTAGTATTTGCGATTTTCACGAACAAGACATGATACGATGATATGATATCAAAGCATAGCGAAGGCGTTACGGGATGGAAAGTCGTCCATTTGGACAGCAGTGGAATTCCATAGTGCTAGAGGAATGAGATGGTGAGAATCTATAGAAGCGGAGAAGCGACCTGATTTGATTAGAGCTGGGCATCTGGTTGATATCCATTACCGCCTAAATGAATAAAAGCTCAATACCGGAAAGACTTTGAGTCATTTCAATCTACGTTCTTCAATCACTCTGCACTTTGTCAAACCATGTCACAATCTGTGGGCTTTTGTTTAGATTCATTCATTCATTTCCTTTTCCGTTCCCATACGCATTCCGAGATATCTATACGATTTCATAATCCCATCCCAATAACCGTCACAGCCCATCATTTCAATCCATACCCATCACTCTTCCATTCCATTCTCAAAATCCCACTCATCCAAACCCATCCATACATTCTCACATCCAGCTCCACAAATGTTGAAGGAAGAAGAAAGAAATGAAGGGAGACAAGAAGGAATAAAAGGATCCAGTACACCACTTCTACTCATCGTACGGAAAGTGTGAAGCCTCTTACAGCCTATCTACGCAAGATACCAATGATCAGTCAGGGGAAACGGAAATTGTAGGGGTAATCTAGCTAAAATAAAGGTAGGAAGATGCAAGCAGGCAAGTATTCAAGCATACGATGAGCTGAGCTGATAGTAATTGAAACTTTTATTTGCTTCTCTATAAGAACAGAGAATGGAACGAAAAGGTGGCGGGAAGGGTGGGGAGACTACTTTTGTTGAGGAGGGGCGTTAGCAAAGACAACACCCTTTTCGATGTTGCCCTTGAGGCCTTCCACACAAGCTTTGAGGAGGGTCTTTTCGTATTCATTGGTGCTGGTAAATGGGTTGATGGCTTTTTCTGCTCCGTTTGCCTGGTTCGGTTGTTAGCATGCAATGTTGTAAAAATGGGCCAGAAACATAGAAACTTACGCCAAGTTCGACTGGGACAGAGAAGAAATCGAGACCAGTCTCCTTAGCAATAGCATCACCGCCTGGCACGCCAGAGAGGTAGACGAAGGTTGGCTCAACAATGCCCTTTTCACCATTCAATGCCTTGAGAACCTTCTCAGCGAACCTGTCTTCTTGTTAATAAAATGTTGTTAGTAAATTTCGGTAGGAAGCAAACATACCGGAAACCAGCGTATGCCATAGAAAGAGTGGCTGAACCAGCGCCATCCTTGGCCTTAACAACCTCATCGCCACCAAATTGGATTCTCTTTACCAATTCAGCCAACTTATCATCAGGGATTGTAACGCTTGGCTTAGCCTGGCTGAAGAGAGGAACGATGGTCTCACCGGAATGACCACCAACGACTGGGATGGTCAATTCCTGGGGGTTGGCATGTCCAATAACCTCAGCGACAAAGGTCTCGGCTCTGACAACGTCAAGTGTAGTAACACCAAAAAGGCGTTGGGCATTGAAGACTCCCTTAGCCTTGAGGACCTCAGCGGCGATAGGAACGGTGGAGTTGACGGGGTTGGAGATGATGAGGATATAAGCTTTTGGGGCGACAGCAGCGATGGTCTCGATAAGTCCCTTAACAATACCGGCATTGATGTTGAAAAGATCATCACGAGTCATTCCCGGTTTGCCTGTATTCATCAGTTATTAGCTTTCCAAACTAATCCTAAGACTCTAGCAGATATTATGCAAACAAGGACAGGAATCCAACATACGGGGAATTCCAGCAGGAATAACAACCAAGTCTGCATCTTTGAAAGCAAGTTTCGCACCATCATCCTTTGGCAAGTATCCAGTAATTTTCTACATAACAACAGTATATATCAGTATCGGTATGAATTCCAGACTGAATTCGTCTCTTCTACTCCGCAAGTCGAGGGTATACATACAGCTGGGCTTGAAATGTGCGAAAGGTCAGCGGCAACACCAGGAGTGTTAACCACATCATAAAGTGCCAACTCGGTGATCAATGGGCAGGTCTTGAGAAGGAGGGACAATGGCTAGCAGATCATTAGCATATTGTTCCTACTGTCATTTGTTGCAGGATGTTTAAACTAACCTGTCCGATACCTCCGGAAGCACCAGCGACGACTGATTACTCAAATTAGCTTCTGCCGTATGAGGAAGATCGAGAGAGAGATCATCTGCATACCGGCTTTGAATCCCATATTTTCTTTGGCTGTGTTTTGTTGAAAGTGATTTGAAATAGTTGCTTTTCTGTTATTGTTCTGTTTTTGATATTTCAGATCAGTACAGTAGCTCCTTTATATATCAATTTCAGTCTATGCATACCCCGCACAAGCCATTCACCGTTCAACACATCTATCAAGTGAAACGACCAAACGAAAAATATACATACCTAATTCTTGAATGTAAATATTAGTAGTGTATTGAGAAGGTTTAATTTTGCTCTTTCTCTTAATAAATTTCGATAAAGGACGAAGTGAAGTAAGTGGAGAGAGAATAGGTCAGCAGCTTCAAATTTCTGTTGATTTGGTTTGCTTGGTGGTAAGGTTTAGGTGGAGGGAGGTAGGGAGGGGAGGGGTAGTAAAAGTACGGTAAGATGTGGGTAGTCCGTAGCACTGTGCACTGTAAACGTATGAATTTTGAGCTTATGAGTAAACTTCGGGGTTTTGAAGTACCTACATAATACATACCTAGGTAGGTAGTAACTTTTACTTGGGTCAACTACAAGTACTTTTCCCAACGAACGCCCAGTCGGAGCTCTCGTTTCATTTCAGTGGAACGTTTTGCGGGGAATTTCTTTTATTGGTTGGATAAAAGGGACAGAACTACTTACGAGTTACGACTGACTACCTACCTGTAACATAAATATTGTGGATATAATTTACTTGGAAGTTTGAATAAATTTAAGAGATGATAACGAATTGTAGTACTTACCTTACACTTACTATAAAAGAAGGGACGAAGTTGGCTTATTGGCACCTACCTACTAGGTAGTATGTATGTAGTACCTAACTCATCAGATTTTGAACGACATTCAAACTTTGTTTGAGTGAGTGAGCCAACTCTAATACTGTACCTCAGTAACCTATCTCGACTCTATCCTTAGCCAACCTTGTACTTTCCCCAGACTTCAATAAGGTGGCCGAGGCATTTTCTTTTTCTTTGTTTTTCTTTGGCGAATAAAATTATTATCAACATGTGCTTGCTTGTGTCGTGACCAGCGTAAGAAGATGTTCTACAAATCTTTCCACATGCATGCACTATTCACATGTATTTTAGAACATATTTACTTTCTTGGCCGAACTTGGCGTTTTCCCCTTTGCAGCGGACTCCTCCAGTCGGAATCTATCCTAATCTCTTTGAGCCTTTCAGATAGTTTCACTTTTCACAACTCACAAACCACAACGATACAAATATACGCACATCTTATCATGACACAACCGGAATGATCCATTAAATATCATACTAGCTTTAATATCTAGCTGGTTTATAGCTCCTCAGACCAGACTAGCCAAGCAATGCATCCATTTATTTTACCAATCAGTTCCCCTTAAACCCAGACCACATTTATTCGTCCTTCTCGGCGGCAGCCTTCTTGGCCTTTGATCCTCTGAGCTTTGCCTCAGGGGCATCTTTCTTGGGTGTTTGAGATTCGAGGATAGCGGATGCGCGAGAGACAGCTGCGGCACGGAGATCAGGTCTGTAAGAGTTACTGGCAACGGTCTTGGCGACACCAGCGAAGGTCCTATTGTATAGATTAGTCCTCATTCCAAGGAGTCAAATTTGACCGACAAGGTAATATGAATAGTTTTCGGATCCGACTGGGGACAAAACTAAATCAACGTACTTTCTGTTGCTCTTGTTCTTGCCAAAGGTAGTCTTGGTCAAGCTCTTGGCGGGGGTGTTGCTGGCAGAGACCTTCTTGGTGGCCAAAGTGACACCTCCCTTCTCGGCGGCGGTAACACCGACGGCCTATCCATCGAGATAAATCAGTAACCGTTTCCACAGAATAACGTGCCCCTGATATAGCATTCCTCCTTTCTCTAATCGTCAAATAGAATATTAAATCGTACCTTCTCGTTAACAAACCCGGCATACTATAAGTGTCTAATTAGCTTCAATTCGTTGATTCCCTATTCCCTGATTCCTGATATCCTCCAAGTAGATCGTATTGGAAAGTCCATACCTTGCGGGAGTGCTTGTTGGTTAGGTTCAGAGGATCTTTCGATAATCTGAGACCGCCAGCTGGGGTACGCTTTACCAAGAAAGCATTCTGGTTGCCTAAAATACCAAATATCCATCAGCCATGAAATTCATCGATACCAACTTCCTCTCCATTTATGAATCCATCCGCCATCCCTCATCTATTCATAAATTTCGAAAGTCCACCACAGCACAACAATGGGAGGGTAAACGTACGAACGACCTCCCAGATCAAATCGGCAGAGACATATGGCGCAAGAACGGAAGACATGTTGTCGGGTATATGAAGTTTGAAAGATTGGTTGTCGAAATATTGCAAATCTTCAAAAGTATTAAAATCTAATCGCAATCTAAAATCTGGAAGGAATATTTGATTATTCACAAACCATTGATTTGTGCGTCCAATCAAATCATTTGTTCGCTTATTTCCTATCTTTACCGCCTACCGATACCTGTAATGCCTATGAGCGTAAGCCTGGAAAGCCTGGCCTAGGTATTGTCTTTTAACGTTCAAACCTCACTCAGTAATTGACATCAACAGAGTACAAAAAAGAAAGCAATAGCAAGCCTCACGATATAAAAGGTACCTAATTACAACATTATACTGTAGTTGAAAAAACTAATGAAGTTGCCGGTATGGGCATAAAAACACACCCCCTCCCCCAAAAAGAAGATTAAAGCCTCAATTTGATATAAGGCTACAAGGCAAAAATAAATAAGTATTCGTCATGCCAAGACGGAAATTGTTCAAAGCTTCTAGTAATTCTAAATTTAAGATTATTGCTTGCAAACATTACTGTCCAGTGTGTATTGCCAGTGATCAAGTCAAGGTACTGAAGCCCATATCATCCGATGAAGTGAACATTATTGAAGAAATTATGTACTGATATTTGCTATTATTATTGAGAATAGTTTATCGCCATTCTAAAAAGATTCAACACTTTATTTAAGAGATCATTTCCTTCTTCTTTTCTTCATTATCTTTCTTGTTGTTCTCTTTCTTCTTTGCGCCGGCTAATACAACGAGGGCCGTGAATTCTTTTGTTTCGTTGTATCTTACCCTTTTTACCTAAAATACGATCTGAGGGAATCGCTATCCATTGCAAAAGAGCAAGAGTTTTGGGAAGAAGTGCTGAAGTGAAGTAAAGTGAAGTGGTCGTGAAAAAAGGGAAATTATACAGTACGCGCGTAATCGATCGTACAATCAGAATAGAAAAAAAAAACAGAATAAGAAACTACGATACAACAATGGCCTACTTATTCTACTCCACCGTCTTCATCTTCCTCGTCCTCTCTACTAGTGAGTTTCTTTTCCATTTCCCTACTCGCTCCACCAGCTCTCAACCCAACAGCTAACCTCTTCTCTCCCAACAGCACTATTCCTCACACGCCAACACTGGACACCATATCTCCCCACGGCCATAACATCTCGCTTTCCCAGCGTACCAAACTTTTCCTACCACGCTGTACCATCCACCTTTCAAGGGGACATCGAAGCAGGTCTACACTCAAGCAACTTCTCCCTCGCCGACAACTTCCTCGGTTCCGATTCTCGATCTGGGCTTTCCGATACTGGAAAGAGTGAAGTGCAGAAGATCATGCGCAAGAAGAAGGTGAATTTCGATGAAGCGCGACGACTATATATGCAACAGACGTTTGCGAGAGAGGGGATTGCTGAGGATGGTTTACCGCGGGATCCTAAGTTTGTTAGTTTCTCGTAGAGACTACTTTTGGAGGGGTGTGGTGTTTGGGACTTGGTAAACTGGCGGGGAGGATGGGATGGGCGGATTTCGGATGGGATACCTCGGGATATGCAGCTCACTGTTCGGATTACAAAGTGCATTCATTGGATGGAACGATAGTCGGGGCGAGGCAAGCCATACGGGATGCAGGGCATGGCGTTTTACGGTTCGAATTTCATGGTTCAATAAGCGTTTTGGGGTTGAATTTCTAGGACATCTCATTCCAAAGGCCTAAGTGTGATTCTTTTATATATTTCATTTGTTTTTCGGTCGAAGTAAGGAGTGTCAGTGTACGAAGCGAGTGATGTTTGGTCAAGCAAAGGAGAGATATAACTCAAGAGAATACAATGAGGGGAACGCAAATCATATGCGCACACATCTATACCCCAATATTATCATTGAAATGAATTTGTGAAATTCGACCCTATATTAGATCGATCAGCCTACTGCAACTCGGTGTATCTTGAGCGATGGCTCATTTAACCATCCTCGTAGCCAATGTGAGTGGTCTTTCTTGCTAGCCCAAGTAAACGATTCGCGGCCATGACTGGTAGTTGGCGACCCAATCATGATATTTGATCTAGGATTCCAACCAGCGCCTCACTTTGATGGGTCCCATACACACTATTCGAAATTGTGTTATTTTGTTTGATCTTACTGGAAATATGCATGTTTTATTTTGTTTGATCTGACTGGAAATATGCATATTTGAATATGAAGAGATTCCTTCCTTGCATTTTTTATCTTAGGCTATTTATGGCTCCTATCCTCATCACAAAATAACTTGAGACCATTTATACCCACCAATCTTTGCACCCACTCATTTCACATAAGCTTCTACGCACACCAACGAAGCCAAGACCAAATCGACAGACAAAAGATAGCTCACTATGAATGATTCCATTTCCTCCAGATTACCCAAATACGCCATCCCAGTGTTGCCATAGCAATAGCAATCTTATTTTTTACCTTTCAAGATCAGAATTCATACTTTCGTTGAGTAGGCCATTTGAGATTACCTTTATATCCTCTTATAGCTCCAGATTCTGGCACGCATGTCACCCGATCCAGTAGCGAAAGAGCCACCAATAGGAGATGGCGCCACAGAGATTACCGAATTTTTGTGGCCTTGTAACATGAGTTGAGTATTACCAGTTCGAGGATCCCAAAATTGAACGCCTCTGTCTTTGGATCCAGATAAGACCCAAGCGCCATCTGGGGTAAGAGCGACAGATAGAACAAAGTCCTTTGAAATTTGTTAGTATGATGCTTTCTAGAGTTTTGTGCAAACTTACCTTGTGTCCTTCGAAGGTACGCAAGCATCTTCCACCCTTTGGTGCAGTGCTAGGGTGGTTTCCTCTTGGGGCAACAAGCTCCCACATCTTGATAGTTTTATCCAAACTACCAGAGACGAGGTCTTTTCCATCTGGCGAAAACGCAACAGAGTAGACACTGTCCTTATGACCATCGGGGCCTTCTAGGCGCTCAACTAGATATCCAGTAGCAGCATCCCAAACACGAACACTTTTATCGAGAGATCCTGCAGCCACGTATTTGGTGTCTGGAGAGATAGCCACTGTAGTGACGCCATCCTCAATGCTCAAGGTCAGGATGTTTTGGCTGGCCTCAATATCCCATAGTCGCACGGTGCGGTCACCACTTCCAGAAGCAATAGTACGACCATCACGAGCAAAGTCGAGCGAGTAGATATCTTGTTCGTGTCCCGAGAATGTATTTCGGATGGTTCGCGTAGCAATATCCCAAACCTAGCCATAATTAGCACGTGAACAGTAACAAAAAAGTGGATAGACATTACTCTGATCAATTTGTCCTCAGCACCAGTAGCGAGGTATCGTCCATCAGGACTGAAACAGACACTTCGGATGTAAAGATCACCGACAGAGTCAACCGAATCATCTTGCAGCACGCAGACCTTATTTCCCGAAATAACATCAAAGATCTGGGCGGATCTGTTGCAACCAGTAGCAACATATTTTCCATCGTGACTAAAGCGAACACAGCAGACGACAGACTCATGGACCAAAGTGTGAAGAAGATCAACATCAAGGATCTTAGGAACGTCCGGATTGAAGATAGCAAACCAATCTTGCTCTACCTTTTTAAACTGAGCTGGAAGGCGCTCAAGATCCAATTCGGCCAATGCGTTTCCCACAGGACCAGCTGCATACGGAGGTCCGTTATTTGGGTGACGGGCAATTGGGTGACCGACTTGTGGGGATTGTCTAGGATCACTGTATGGCAATTGCTGGGGCATTTGAGGAGTGGCGGGGCCACCAGGTCCACGATTCACACGAGGTCCTTTAGCAGGGCCAGGAGAAGCCGTTGATTGCGGGGGCTGAGCATATGGTCCATTTGGTGGGGGACCTTGTGGTGGATAGCCACCAGTCATACCCTGGAATGGACCCTGTTGTGGTGGTGGAGGTCCTTGGATAGCTGGTCCAGGTTGAGGCATCGCATGAGGTGGAAGCGGACCTTGGGGTTCTTGAGGTTGTTGTTGTTGGGGTGGAGCAAGGCCCGGACCTCCTTGGGCTGTTTGACCCGCCATTATGCCGCCAAATAAATTGCTTGGACCATGTCCAATCGAAGGGGGAGCTTGAGAAGGGCCGGCATGTTGCGATGGACCGCCCATGGCAGGAGGACGAGCTGGACCACCGCGAGCCTCGAGCTCGTGTCGAAGTCGTGAAATTTCTTCATCATATCTAGGACAATTAGTTATATGTTACAATACGATAAGGCTCGCCTTACTTTTGCTTCAAAGCTAAATGCGTTTGCTCCATTTGATATACCTTCTCGCGAACCATTTGCATCTCTGATATTTGCTGCGAGACTTTGAAGGTATAGATGTTAGCACCGGCCAGCTATCTTCTGAGAGCTGTTCTGCTATTCCATGCAAGCCTTTTGATTTGAACACTCTGATGTACCACTTACTGTTATGTTCATATTCTCCACTAGCTCGCGCCTGCGTCTCGAATTCGTTGCGAATACCATCCAGCAATTCGTTCAATCGAGTGGTACCCGGCGCAGCCAAGCCACGGTGATTGTACATAGACATTGTGTATTATTCGAAGGTTATAAGAAGTATTGAAGACAGAATCGTTGATATGCTTTTTCAAAGTCAGCAAACAAAGTCCATTTGATCGGTGGTTATCAGCCCCGGTGAACTATATAATACAAAGACAGCCTCAAATCAAAATTATCTCGATGTTGCGCCGAAGGTATCAACAGTCGATGAAATCGAATCGAGTTGCGATATACAATATTTAGAATTATACTTACAGTTTATATCGATGACTGCGCTCAACAACAGTTCAAGTTGTAGTTATGATAAAGTTGTGATGAAATATTTGTGTGTGAGTGGGTGTGTGCGGTGGTTCAAATGCAATTAGCTTTTCTCGATCTGAGGCCGGGTACACCTTAAATCAAATTTGCAAAATGAATGAAGTCGTTGATCGCATTCGGCAATATACTATGTGGATCTGAATATTGAAGTGAATTTTTTATTAATAACAGATAAGAAGATGAATTTCAGATGAATTGTAAAAGCAGACGGGATGGATGATCTATGAATATGTTGTGCGTGATGATGATGGATGAAATCGTGGTAGTAAGTAGGCAAGTAAGTAGTAGGTAGTGCGGTTGGTGGTGATGGTGGTGGTGGAGATAAAAAGTTGATGAAAAGAGGTAGGTAGGAAACTGCTACAGTATAAAGATAAAGTGGAATTTAATAAATTATTTTATTTTACCTAGTATTTATTATTTTAACATTTAATATTTAGTTTAAAGTACCTTACCTAGTAAAACAATAACTATTTGGTACAAGACAAGAGGCAGAAGAGGCTTGTTCTTTTTTTTGGGGGGCAAGGAAACAGACATTGTTCAACTCCCCTAACCCACACTATATTCAATTCCCATGCTTTTTATTTATTAAAGTGGATTATATCTTACCCTTTTAAGGAATAGCTTACTTCAGCATAGCTTACTAGCTTATATGGGAACCCGCATATACACCTAAAACTTACCTATTCTGGGTAAAGCGGGATGCTATACTAGTTAAAGTATCATTTATATTTCTCACATTTACATTTAGGGGAAAAGAAAAGATGAGCAAAATCAAATGAAGGATATCACCCCTTCCGCTCTTAGTATATCGGGACCTCTAGCCACATGCTGTCTTAAACAGTTTAAAGAAAAAAGAAAAGAAAAGAAAAGAAAAGAAAAAAATATCTCTTACTCCGCATATTCGAAAATCTAGAATGTATTCAAGAACTTTTTAGATACCAAAATACAATACACTATCACTTTCTAGGTAGTATCTATAATTCACTGGCTTACATACTCATAAGTACTATCTAGCCTGGGTAGAGAGATAGGCTTATAGATACCTAGATAGTACCTAGATAGTACCTAGGTATACACAATCTGATTGTAGCTGCTAGGCTAGGGACAGACGTTGACTTCTAAAATACGTAGGTGGTACAACTGTAACCCTAGACTTTAGAGGAAAACTTCTCTTGAAAGCTTAAACTATGTAGTAAAGGTTTTTAAGATAGAAGGAAACTTTCGGTTATATATCAAGATTCCAAGGCGCTCGAGCCGCTGAATTTACACTACTGTGCCTATAGGTAGGACCTAGGGTACTTTGCAAAATACATCAATTGCTATCATATTTCTACTTTTAGCTCTTCCGAAATATTCACAGAATCGGTTGGCCAAAGAGCTGTAACCAACCATTGAATATAATTGTCAAATCAAAGTGTAAGCTATGTAGCAGAATATGATGGGAGTAACCTTGCTTACCCCCCCCAGTTAGATGTCAAAGAATAGGGGTTTTTGATATCCGACAACTTTTTCTTTCTTACTTTCTTTTCTTCTTCTTCCTCGTTTTAACAGTGCCATTTTATACTGGTACAGTACACTGCGGTGTACTGTAATAAGTGAGGTTAAAAAGATAGAAACAAACCTTCGTAGAATTTGGATGATTTAATGATTTGCATATACTTCAAAAGTTAGTTCTGAATGAAGTTATTCCTGAGTCATGTAAGTGCGAAGGCTAATAACAAATTTTCGGAAAGGCGAGCGAAACGAGGGATATTAGAGCATAGCCTGGCGTATGGTATCGGAAGTAAGAACTTAGAAGGGGAAAAGAAGGCTTGATAAGTGAAGTGTGGACCGTGTGGCCCGAGATGGGTGAGGGGCAGTTTTCAACGAACAAACTTTACCAGATTATGTTATGTTACGGATTTCTCACCAAGAACAAAATGATAGAAGAAAGTTTGATATTACTACCGTATCAGTTATTAATAACAAACATATTCATCCCATGTTACTGTAGATGTTAAGTTTTACAGTACTACTGTAACAATAACACTTTTGATAGGATGTTCTTCTTCTCATAGACCTTTCTTAACGTATTGAACCCTACCTCCCATCCCTACCTGTACCTGTACCACTTGATTATAAGCCGAAGACACCAACAACCATTCAATAACCAACAGTCAGTTCCCTGAATACTGTATCTGACATATAAAATAAGAATATTGAAAAACCTTCAATATCATTGAAGAAACTGAAGAAAGTATGATCTCAAGTAGATTAAAGTAGAAATGAATATACTTTAATATGAAGATATCTCCTCATAGTACGTACTCAGCAAGAGAAGTGTGTATGAAAAGGATGAGGAAAAGGAGGGGAGGAAAAACGCACCGCTATATATCAATACTACTATCTACCTGAATACCGCGGAATCCGGAATATATTCTCGGCCAGATATTGTAAATCAGGGCAACGGCAGGTACGGAAGTATCTCTTACGAATACGAATCCTATTCACACGGTAAATGGGCAAATGGCGTGTACAGCACATACATACTAAACTCCGTACAGTGAAGTACATGAGGTTTTAAAGGGAACATAATCTCGCATGTTAATGATCACCGATCGATGAACGAATCAAATTATTTGTCTTCAAAATCCCCAGAAATTTCAAAGAAATTATGACTGATGAACTGATGAATTGTCGAATGAAAAACAATCTCAACCCATTTAAATAATTATGTCCTGATAATTTAAATACGGAGACAGCCTACAATTCATAAGATACTACAGTACTTACTGGTACTTGTACTTTAATTTATTAGGAAAATCTTTATTCGGAAAGAATAATTGCCGTTGTTGAACTCTTCAAGTTGTTGTTACTGCAGCTGTTGTAAAGAAGAAGACCTAGCTAGTACCTACCTAGTAAGAACTTCGAATTACACCATAGAAGAATCTTAGAAGCTTGAGAACTCCATTTAAAATAATAAGAAATAAAGTCACACCATAAATTGAACATAATTAAGATAATTAAAATAATTATAATTAACATAATTGACACAATTGGCATAATTGGCATAATTATTAATAGGAGAAATTCTTTAATTCCTTTATCAGATCGTTTCATCTCAATTGATTGGTTAATGATATTCAATTAAAATTATAATTGCCTTAAAAAAGGTGGTAATTTTTAAACGTTCTCTTCCCGGAATTTCCCTTCTTGCCTACCTAGGTAAAGTATCTTATTAGTTTGCTCGTAGTTTATCAAAGAATCCTTGTTAGATCAAAATCAACAATTTTTTTTAGAGAGATTTGAACCTTGCTTTGCCTTGCCTTCGGTGGGTGGATTTGAATTTGGTTTAAAAAAATATAAATACAAAAAGAAACAAATCTCTCCCTTTTCTCTTTTTTTCCCTTCCATTCTTTCCGCTTTTTTAAAGATACCCGATATCGCAACAACACTCTTTAATAGCTTTGTTGATGGTCTCGTCTCTTCCTTTCTTTTAGTTGACTTGATCATATTCTTTTTTTTTTATAAACGCCTCAACAATTCTCCTAGAAATATCATTCCAAGATTTAGTTCTAGCTCAATTCTATCCGGATAGCTTCATACGCAAAAAAAAGCCAAAGTAGCCAAAGTTCACTAGTGTACAATAATCCTTCTACACAAAAGAGTCCCGAGCACAACGAACGGCCAATACACTATGGATATCGTCTTGGAATTGGTCGATACTTATTTCTTCGATCATGTCTATTCAGCCATTCTACCTGCGACTTCTGCACCATATAATGTTAATAGTGGAGAGTTAAACACAACATCATTCGATGCGAAATCTGCTTCAACATGGCAATACGAACCTTCAAACACTTTTTTCTCCTTTGCCCCTACAGATGCTGCGTATGAGAGTCAATGGACAAGAGATAATATATACCGTCAAGCAATTACACTTTTGCTAGTTACATGGTAAGTTCAATAATTCCATTGAGACAGCCTCACCATCAGGAGTATCCATACTAAGATGTGCCATTAGGATCGCTGGCGCAGCAATTTACTTTATCGTATCCTCGTTATCCTACGTCTTTGTCTTCGACAAAACGACATTCAAGCATCCCAAGTTCCTCAAGAATCAAATCCGCATGGAGATAACACAAGCTGTAAACAGCATGCCCTTTATCGCACTACTCACCACGCCCTTTTTCCTCGCCGAAGTTAAAGGCTATTCAAAACTATACGAGCTCACATCAGACGGCCCAGGCCAATGGTACAACTGGGCCCAATTCCCTCTATTCCTTATATTCACCGATTTCTGGATTTATCTTATTCACCGCGGCCTCCACCACCCTCTTATTTACAAGTCCCTGCACAAGCCCCATCACAAATGGATCATGCCCACTCCTTATGCATCAGTGGCTTTCCACCCGGTCGATGGCTTTATGCAATCTCTCCCCTACCACGTATACCCTTTTCTTTTCCCCCTTCAGAAATTCGCCTACTTGGGTCTCTTCGTCTTCGTGCAAATCTGGACTGTCTTGATCCATGATGGCGAATATGTTGCCGACTCCCCGATTTTGAACGGAGCTGCGTGCCATACGATGCATCATCTTTATTTCAACTACAATTACGGACAATACACGACTTTATGGGATCGTCTCTGCGGAAGCTACAGAAAACCAAACGAAGAGCTTTTCAGAAGAGAAAGTAAGATGGGACAGAAGGAGTGGGAGAGGCAAGTTGCGGAGATGGAGCAGCAAGTCATAGTGGCGGAGGGTTCAGATGATAGAGTTTACGAGGACAAGAAAATGAAATAAGGGAATGGTGTCAATGGACGGACGATAAGTCCGACCTATATGAAGCGAGCTAAGGGGGTGTATATATGATCAGGACCAGAGTGAGGGGTCGAGATGTCACGACGTTTGCATACACCGGCGTTACTTCCACGAAAACTATTCATTTGCTGTAGGGTGAATGATGGGGAGGGGCTGGAAACGAACCAGGGGAACAAATCCTCACTAATTATACCTACCCAGGTGTGCTGGGTATTCGCCACTAACTACTACACGTTTGTACTGGTTTGAATTCCGGACAACATAATTTTGTAATAATTTCATGAAACATAATATAATTTACACTTCCTTCTCGGAAATAGCTCTCCCGATATTGCTTGACTTCATGTTACCTAGGGGTTTGGTGGAAATCATTTGCTGACGCGAGACGGAAAATCGGATACATACATAGATTGATGTAAGAAGCCGTGTATGGCTAGCTGGCTCACTCGCTCGATCTCAATACCGACATCCAATATAGACTGGGATGATATCAAAGTAGAAGAGAATATTAGAAGCTAGTCGTCAGATTAAGTGAGGAGAATAGAACATGAATGTTACAAATACAGTATATACTGACTGATTGACTAACTGACTAACCGGACTCGGGTCTGGATGAAAGTTAATCGTGAGAGAGGGGCTTCAAGATGAATGTGAGGGTTATAAATCGGCCATTGAACTTTTGGCAGATCATAATACGAAAGCTGTAAGGAAAAAAAAACGTCAAGCAAAGCAAGTAAATTACACATAATAATCAAGTATTGTATTATTATCTACTCCACTTCTCCGTTCATCTCGGCCGAGCCCAATCGAGTCCAGTTCATACAATCTCACACATATATTTTACTGAAGTCATTCTCTGGTTGTCCATACCTCTGAATTAATTGACTTCTTAGACGTTAGCGAATCAAGGCAGTATAACATAAGATGAAAGTGGTATGGTATGCAAAGGCAGTCTCTCCCTCTTCACATCGCTCTTACCATTCAACCTCTCAGGATCAAGAGCTTCCATAATAACCCAGGCTTTGCATCAAGCCCTTCCGTGGACACCGTACTTGGAAAGTCGAGCTAGATCCATAGCCCCTCATAACAGCCATTACAACCAGATAACTCCAGTCTTTCTCTCGAACGCCAGATATAGTCATCGCCATCATATCACATTCTCGCCACGCCTCGCTGAAAAGATAGCAAAGAAAAGAAAGAGCATATCAAAAGCCCGCCTATTGTACATACTCTGGGGTTGGTGTATGAGAACGTGATTGTTTTGCTGACGAGGGAGCAACTGCAACCCAAAAAAATCGCGCCAATTCGCTTACGAATGAGCGTATGAACCAGTAGATGATTACCACTAGGTGGAATATGAATATCATCATCTAGGAGTAGGCCGATAAGCCGGTGCCGAGTTTTGTGAATAAGCATTTGTGTAGATTTTCTTCGCTGGCCTTGCGGCAGCAGCTTCTTCCTCGTCACCGCTCGATGTCAAATCAATCACTTCTTGGATAGGACGTTTACTGCTGGTCGATGAACCATTAGGCCTGGTTGATACCGCCGATGATGAAGATTGCTCGCGGGTCGTGGATGTCTGGTACACGTTTGCAGTAGACGGTTGGGATTTGATGGGCGCAGGTGTGTATCCTTTGCCGTTCGTGGGGGTTATTTCGATTATTTCATCATCCGAGTCGCTGGCAACACCCCTACGTGCTCCAACCGGATCAGGCTTTGTGTAGAGTTTCCAAACACCATTTGGTTCGACAAAGACTTCATCGACGGATTTCGATGTCTTTTGCAAGATGTCCTTGACATACTCATCAACAACTAGCGTCTCGAATGGTGCGGAGGTATTGCATATAGGACACAGCCAGGTTGGCGCTTGTTCTTGTAGTTGTAGATATGAAGTAGCATCGAAGCATTGGTTGTGCCTACATGCGATTGACCGACATGGGAAAGCGATGCGTGATGTTGTTATCGGGCATTTTAAGGACAGGACTGAACCTGTCGGCACGATATCTGCATCACGTGCTTTATTGACCACTGTATAGAAGTCAGTATAAAGTAAAAGTATGGAAGGAGGAATATGGGAAAAAGGCTTACTATCGTTTACCACAAACTCCTTGGTGATCCTTTTACCGCTCTCTAGCTTTTGCACTAACTCCGGGACAGGAACTGTCTTTACAACGTGTAAGACTAGATAAAATTTCTATAATGCATGTTAGTATTCTATGAAACGAGAATAGCACTAAGTAAATCCTTAGGATTTATCAGGTAAATTTGGAGGGAGTGAATTAACCTGAGTACCACCTGCCTTGGTTGTCAGTGCATACGTTAAATCAACATGATTGTCATATCCTTGAACTTTTAATCTGAGATCTTTGGTGATGTCGACGGGTCGAGTTGATCCAGGCTTGTTCTTCAACCCTCTCAAGTTCGCCTTTATTTCCCCGCCATTTACCTTCAATTCGGATTGGTGAGGAAATGTCACATCTTGCTTCCCATTGCCTTCAGTTGCGCAAAATACCATAACTCGCATTGTAGGGTCATTTGCGACTCTCGAAAGGATGGGATGATTTTGAGCCTTGAGTGGTAGAGTCACAGTGTGACGATGATGTGCCATGGCTGTAAATTTATCAGTATTGTTCCCACATAGCCTTGCGAATATCTTACTGTCGCAAACTTTAACGTCTCCCAACTGCTCGTAAAATGTATAGAAGGGACTTGACTTAAACTCGAGCCCTATGAACGATAAGTACACAGACGCGCAAAAGTATTGATGACTTCACGTACTAGTTCCCCCATGAGATCTATTGTTGGACTGCATGGCTGATCCAGTCAAACTATAACCATGAGCTCCGGCAGCTGGTGACGCAGCTGGCGAGGAAGAGTTTCCGTAGTTGCTTCTGTAATCTTGTTGCGATATCTTGGTCGGGGAGTCTATGATTCGTTTTAGGCGGCTGTATCTACCCTCGTCTTTAAATTCTGCGTATTGCCTAAGTTCTTTAAAAAGTACAAATATTAGCACATTTATATCTATCATAAATTGCTACATGAAAATTGTTGTGCCGAAGTGATGTTGGGATGGAAGTCTAGAGAATGTGCGGCTGCTATTGCCTGGAGAGGAAACAGACGTACTCTCGATAATTCGTGATTGAAGTTCGGCCTTCACTCCGTTCGTCTTCAATCCTTCAGTAGAGCAGATGGATTTAAGTGTATTGTTCAGCATCCCACCATTCTTCACCTTTCGTATCAATGCTTCTAAATCATGGAAATTACTACCCCCCATCGAGGCCATTTCCTTTCTTTGAAGTACTATTGATCAATCACGTATATACGTTAGCTAGTATCTTGAAGAAACTGACTTCTAAGGGAAATGAATGGTGTATAGTGTGAGTGAATGGGATCCCTTTGTAACTTACAAACTTTTGGAGAAGAGAGAGAGAGAGAGACAAAAAGTATTTTCCGTTATAGCTTCCTTTTCTTCTTCTTTTACTTTTGTTGCCTTCTCTTATATCCCAAAGTTCTGCTTGTGATATTTAAGTGGTGGTAAGTACGATCGGTAGGATGATGGCTAGGTAGGTGTGCTGGTATGGTAGTAAATAGTAGAATAACAAAATATGAACTTTGTTTCTTTTATGGAGTACCAGGCAAGTAATTAGTTAGTAGGTACAACCAGTAGGTAGGTTTTATTTCTGCCGGCCGAGATTTAATAACCATGAAACTTTTTGAAATAGGAAGTAATAGGCATATTGAGGGTCGAAGATTCGTGGGTCTCTTATGAATAATAGCGGTACTAGTAGGTAGGTTACATACCTGTAGAATCATTAAGATCAGTAAAAAATGGCAGAATCTAGAAACTGAATAAATGCGATAAATACCTACCTTATCCCAGCACTCTTACCTTAATTCAAATTATACGCTAAGATAACCTACCTACTCACTCAGATATCAAATAAAATCATTTAAGATAAAAAAAAATTATCTTTCCCCATATAATTTTTTTATTTCGAGAAACGATATCAAAGATTCAGCAATTCATTACAAAACCTCCTATCCTTTTTATATCCCAATTCCTGATCACTTCACTTAATTCCAATATATAATAATCTGTCGAAATTATGGCCAAAGGTGCAAGATCAAGTTCAAAGAAAGCAAATCATGCTGCTCTGAAGAACAAAGTTTTCGGTCCTGTTGAAAATGCGCGAGCAGAAAGATTACACGCAAAACTTATGGAATTAGCATCAAAACCTAAGGAATCGAAGGTCGAAGATGTGGAAATGGAAGTGAATGAAAGTGATAGTAAGGATATTGCAGAAGGTATGAACAATCTTCTTTGTTTCCGTGCATTACTTTCTAATATCCTTATTTAGTTTCCACATCAAACATTTCAGACAGCGTCAATCTCATTACTAAAGAACGACAATCTGAAGGTATGAATGTGCCTTCTCTTACTTGGAAATGAATTGATTACTGATATCTGAAATTACAGATATGGAGGTAGACAAAGACAATATCAAATCTATATCAAAGTCATCCTCGAAGCCATCTGCAGAAGGCCGTATTACAAAGAGAAAAGTGAGCAGCCGACGCAAGACTATGACTTTTACAACATACAAGAAGGGAAAGAAAGTAGGAGGAAGGAATTGAGCTTGAAGACATAACTACATGGACAACGGATTCGAAAGGCGCATGGGAAAATTTGGCTGGGTACTGGAGTTGCGGATCAATTTACATGAGCTTTACTCTCAAACTCGGCTTGAAAGCTTGAGGTTCTGTGTGATTTTATAAACTATCAAGAATACAATACGGGTTGCTTTTTTGTCCGTCTGGCTTATCACTTCTGGCGGATTGATTTGGTGATACTATCCATTCCAGCTTGGAACCCACC